>JASMMZ010000014.1:4587388-4899182 GCA_038502455.1 Anisogramma anomala
TTATGTCATTCTTCATTTATTTTATAATTTTTTTTATTATTTCTTCATTAATTTTGCATTCATTTATTCATTTGTCTTTTTACTCATTTATTCTCATTCGTTTATATTCTTATTCATTCATTCGCCTATTAATTCGTTTACATGGTTATTCATTTAGTCATTCATTTTTGTAATTTTTATGTATTTATTCATTCATGTAGTCATTTATGTATTTATTCATATATTAAGTTATGTATTCATTTATGAATTCGTTTATTCATTCATTTCTTTCCTTTATTCATTTCTGTTGGTAGGTCTTTATCATTACATCGTAGTCGATTTAAATCGCTGTGGTTAAAGTAACTATTGCTGCATTGAAATTTGATCTGGTTCATGTTGGAAGTTCTAAGTTTGGTAGACCGCTAGCCGGTCTGCACACTAATTTGTATGGTCAAACGCTTTGGCCTGTGCCATACTTTGAAGTGGGCATCTACTGTACTGCACTTGCAGTCAGTCCCACAAATTGCAACCAATTTACGATCAGTATAATCAACTAAACTGATAGTTGTTAACTTGACTGGATTGAATTTGACTGTTATTCTACTACTGGCGACTTTTTATTTTATACCTATACGCCAGCATGGCTTACCATCAATTGGTAGTAACCTTAACAATCTCTCCTCAATTGATAATCTAATCCCCTATTAATTTAGATAAATCTACACTTAAATCAACATTAATTACGGCCCTTTACTTCCCACTTTCGAACCCTCCGTTCTTGAACTCCCGTGCACATATCTTTCGCTATAGACCTATACGTATTATACACTTTACTATTTGCGTACTTTTTACTAGCAATTTAACCTATTAGTATTATTATCGCTACCTTTGCCATCGTTTCCATTAACGTTACTATGTTATAAGTCTTTAAGTTTTTCAAAGCATCCCTGTTCCTTTAGATTACATGCCGGGTGGTCCAAACAGTCCTCAATTCGTATGGTTAACGTATTGTTATTTACAATTATTTTAAAGGCGTTATTAAGCGTGGTATTACTATTAGGTTGGCGGAGTTATTTTTACCGTTAATTTACCGAAACTTATCTATTTTCCGGGTTTAGCATACTTACCTTCGAGCTAATAGGTTTATTATTTAACTTGTTATGAGTCGTATTCAGTTTAGATAGATATTCGTAAAAGCTTCGGAAATCTATAAATATTACCATAAGTATCGGAGGCAATCCCATCTATTTAATAATAATCCTTAACTTATCGTTAGTTGCTATAACGATATCATACTTTATTATCATACCTTAAACTTTTAAAGCTAATACGGTTCGTATTAAAAGTTTATATTTAACAGATATTTAGTATTAAAGGTTTTTAGTAATCGAAAATTGTCCTTTAAACCTTTTTTTATGATCGAGTATTATTAGTAACCCCATTTACTATATAAAGTAAGTATTATTAGTCAATAACTCGTTCGTAAATTTTATTAACTTTTTCATCGTTAAATTCCTTGAAATTATATTAATACCTTTTTAAATAGTCTTATTTCCATTCAATAATTTTATTCAACCTGTTAAATTTTTCTTTTTATAGATTTTATACTTGTATTTCAATGAATGATTTGTGTGGGACTTCATGTTAGCATTACATAGTAATATAAACCGTATCTGCCCTTTACTACAAGTATTTCTGTAATCATACCTCGTTGGCTTTATCGATAATCGTCAGGCTCGTAACCTTCCCATTTTAATGTAAGCTAATATAAGTGCCGTTTTACCCTCAATACTATAAATACGAATTAACAATGTATTAAAGTAAAATTATATATCCTTAATTAACGTTTAGATTAGCTTGCACTTTTAAAGGCCTAATATTTCAATGGTACGCTGTTTCGTCACTATGAATCCGATTTTTCCCGGGGGGGGGGGGGAATATCATTAGTTTAAATACTTACGATTCCAAAAAAATTGGCCTCTATAATTAATAGGCATGGGTTAAACGTTAAAGGCTTTATATTTGGCCTGTTTCAAAGTAAGTCTAATACGTTGAGAATAAATAAACGTCTATTTCAGCAAGTATATATAAAGGTTTAATGTAACGTATTACTGTGCCAGCCAAAAACTTATCCCTTAGATTTTTCAGTAGTTTAACAATACAATACGCTAAAAGTCTATGGAAAATTGCCTATAAGTTTACGTTATATACTGTCTATTGAATTGAAAATGACCTATTATGCTATTAGTTATATTAACAGCAATTACGAAGATTAAACGTTGCCTGATTTTTTAAATTATAAGCAATTGAATGAAGATTCAATCTGTACCTTTATTAACGTATCTTAAAACGATTGGCCGTAATTCTTCATACGGCTAGTCTGTGGTCTCAATTGAGACCTTATAAATTATTCCCAACTTAAAGACAATAACATTTTGGCCTTTAAATTACGTTAACTATACGAGTTAAATAACCCTTCGTATAAAAACCGTTTATTTTTACCTAGTTATCTTTATTAAATAGTTTACCCGGTATTTTAACGATTTCTTTAACTTGTAACTTAAAGGTAAAGTTTCTATTGAGTTTTTTTAAGACACCCACATCGTTATATATACCCCACTAGGCCTGCAATTCTAGTTACCATCTCTTTTTCAATGTATATTTTACTCTTGAGTAGTCCTTTACGCTGTTGACATTTTATTGTTTTAATAACGATTGGCTTAGGTAAATTACATTAGATAATTCATTAGTATTTCAGGTTATCGACTTTATAACCTTTTATCCAAGTTAAGGTTTTTGTGTACGGTTTTACTTATATAGTTCGGAAAGTGGCATAGTTGTTAATAGTTTTGATTACTATAGTTAGGTTAATAACCCTTAAGACTTTATGCAGCTTATCTTATTTACTTGGCTTTCAATACATGAAAACTTTACTTTAAAGAGGCAAAGATAGTACACTTATTATCGATAATTCGTTTTTGGTGTTGAGGGTATCGTTAACTTATCATCGTGCACATTCTTTTTTCAATTCCTTCAGGAGATTTTTATATATTGTAACTCGGTTTTACGTAATTGACGTTATAATTTACTTAGTCGTTTTCCGTAATTAGGCCCTAAATCTTGGTACAACTTTCATAAAGCTATTAAAGCTCATAGAATTGGTAAGGCCTATTACCTCTATTTAAAACCGTGTTTTTCAACTTATAAAACTTTTAATCTTCATGTTTAGAATATCGTCAACCTTTTGTAAAAAAGCGTAAGATTTCTCGACTTTACCAATACTTTAATGAACCTTAATAGGGACCTTTTTATATTCAATCCCTATCGATTTAGTATTAGTTGAAAACTTTATCGTCATAAAGTAAGTACCAGTATTTTAGATTATTACGTTGAGTAACCCCAGGTATATATTAATCTACAAAGTACGTAGTGTCATCGATGTTTCCTTAATTATCATGGTTTTAAGGAACTTGGCGTCGTAACAAGCTGTAGCGGAGTTTATAACATAAAGTACGAATCTATCGTTTAGGTAAAAAAACGTTTACTAAAACCTTTAAATCAAAGTTTTCATTTTTCTTTAAAGTAAATTTCAACCTTAAGGGGATTTAAAAGTATAGTTGGTAGTAATGTTAAAGTCGTTGAATTACTTTTAACGTTGATAGGTTCAAAGTTTCGTAACCAATTGTCTTTAAAACCTTATAATGCCTATTAATCGTTGGATAATGGAACCTACAATCTAGTTAACGAAGTTCCGATTTTATTATACTGAATACAATTATCTTTAGCCCTTAAGAGAATGATTAAAAATGGCTATATTGAAAGTTAAGTAAAATCTTGTACTATTTTCACTTTGAATTGGTTTACTAATTTACATATTAATGTTAACTCTTAGGTATTTTATATCTTGAAGATCAAAAGAGAAAGGGGCAAGGATTTAAAAATTTGAAAGATAATAAGGTTAACGATAGTATTAATGATTGTCGATACTAGTAAAAAGGTTTTTTTTTCCAGGGCTAAAATCAACTTTAGATTTACTAGTATTCTTATAATTAAGTTCCATAACCATATTCGTATCCCTTCGTAACGAGAAGTATTACGAATAGCTTTCCGTTAAGTACCGTATTTATTTAGTATCCGGTATATTAACTTAGAAGACCTGATTCGCGTAGCGGTTTTAAATGGTAAAGTGGTATATAAGGGTAGCATTTTTATATTTATATTAGAGATAGGGTATTTTACCTATTACACGGCATAAAAATACGTGTTTCGCGAGTTATTACGTTGCGTTCGAGCCAGTACCGGTATCTTCGTATTAACGGAGAGCTTTGGCCTTATTGTTATCCTTTTTAACCTCTTTATCTTTAAAGTATATAATGTGTAAGACGTAGTTTACATAAATAGTGAATGAAACGTATATGTTATATATTACTTACTTCCATTCGCGTTCAGTAACAATATAACTTATTAACTAATCAGTTTTTTCATCGTATATCCATGATTTTTAAACATTTTTGAAAAAATGTTTAGCTAGATTAAAAACCTTGAATAAAAGGAATACCCTATTTTGTATATAACTTGGTTAGATCCCTAGATTCAGACCTTTCGTTAACCGTATTATAGGTTTATTCGTACTTATTGTTGATATAATACGCGTAGGAGTAGTTTTTTTCATCGTCGTTAAACTTCAAAGCTTAAGGGTACGTATAAGTTAAGCTTGAGACTCAAGCCGTTTAAGTTGCTAACGAGAGACGTAGCTGGTTAAAAAGCCTTTTATAAGTGGAGTTACGGTATTATAAAGCGTATTGAAACTTTTTAAAACTCTTAATAGCTTAGCAGACCTGTTTACAAAATATAATTTCGCCAACTCTTATGTTCCCTGTTACTTGCTAATAGTATATCAGCCTATTAAGTATCTCATTAAAAAGGTTTATCTTATTTTTCATTTTTTTATAATTGAACATGTGAAACGACTTGATAATTTTCAAATCGGTGTGGTATCAGGTAAAATTAACATCGTATTAAAAATTACCTTTAAGACAATCGGAAATTTCGAGGAAAAAGTCACAATTCGTTAGGTATTGAAGGTAAGAATCCTCGGTTTAGCTGGTAGAGATATTTGGGAAAAGCGAGTGAAAACCTATTTATTTTACCCTTATATGGCGTTAAATTTTGAAAAAGATCGTAACTTAATGTAAAGGAAGTTATACGGCTTACTGTTAAACTTTTTATTTCCTCTCCAAATATTAATAAACGTGTTGATTACCGCCTAATTTGAAATTACCATAGGGATATATCGAGAGGTAAAAGTGATATATTAGTTGTAAAAACCCCTTTCAATACCTCTATTAGTACTAGGGAAAGTTTTGGGATTAGTAAGCAAAATAGTTACCTTAAGCTGAATTGAAAGGGGGAAAACCAATAGTTGTACCTATAGTAAATTCGCATGTAAAGCCGGTCCATTTTTAATTTGAATACTGAAACTAAATGTATTGAAAATCTTGGTGGAAATGTATTTAAGGGATTTTACCGCAGGGAACTTGGTAATATTACTTTTAGTGTTAAGGGGTATACCGAGGTTATTATTTAATTAACTAGTGGATTTGAGAACATGCAGCGTATAGGTTAATTGATTCTTCACGAATAATGGTATCAAACTGTTAATTTTACGTAAAAAGGTTCGAAAAATATATATTGGATTACGTAGGACTTTACGAATATGTATAAAGGTGTTAAGTGGTATGATCACTAATAATAGATTTACCTTTCTATGAATTTATTAGGGGTTTTTATTCATTGTGTATTCCTATAATATGTTAATAATATTACTTTTGTTCCCTTTTTAAACAAAGAGGTTAACCTCTTTTCTAGCCTATTCACTTTTTATCCTGGTTTAGACTTACCTATCTATCATCGTTTAAATACTGAAATTCCATTTAATAAATCATTTGTAAAAGTTATTGAGTACGACAAATTTTGTATTACGTCCAGTCAAGTTAAATCAAATATTGAATAGCTAATGTAATTTGTTATATACTTAGAGGTAAAGTCTTCATCGGGGTTCGTTTACCCAACGTTGTTGTCGAAATACTTGACGAACGTAAATCTGAGATTTATAATTTCCTTTTTTCGAGTAAGATTGGTGATAATGTTAATCTTAACGTTACTTAAAACTATTTTAACAAAGATTGTAAAGTTTAATGGGAAAAAAAGTAGTACAAAGCGGTAGACCGTAAGTTTTTTATTAAGTTAAATATTAGTTAAAAGCCTGGGAACTTAGTTGTTCATACGATTCGAAATTTACAATAGTAATTCCCTTAACAGTAATCTCAACTTAGCTGTTTGTCAACTTTCCGACTTGGTAATCTTCAAAACTTTTAGGCGGTTGATTTTAACGTCTTTAAAAATATTAATAACGATTTCTTAGTGTTTCCAATAATAGCAATAAAATCTCCACTTAATAAACTGCCGCGAACAACTGAATAGCCTATAAATCTTCACTACTTACTGCTGTAAACAGCCATACAGCTTATAAGGGCCTTGAGTAAAAATATTTCCTTTACCTTGCTAAAATAAAGCGTAATAACAGGAAAGTCGCTTCTTATTCTACTTAGCCAATCTGTGTTTAACCTAATAAGCACTGATTATTATTAGTAGGCTTTTATCGTTAAAACGTAGTCGATTCGAATCACTGTAGTCGAAATAACTGGTTCTGCATTGAAATTGGTTCTGGTTTGTGTTGTAAGTTCTAAGTTTGGCAGATCGCTAGCCGGTCTGCACACTAATTTGTATAACCAAACGCTTTGGCTAGTGCCCTACTTTGAAGTAGGCACCTACAGTACTGCACTTGCAGTCAGTTCTCCAAACTTCAACTCATTTGCAGGTAATATAATCAACTAAACTAATAGTTTTGTTGACTTAACTGTAATTCATTCAATTGTTATTCCAATAATTTATCTATTTATTTATGTTTTTTTTATGTATTTATTTATTCATTTATTCATGTATTCGTGTATTTATGTATTTATTTATTGATGTATTTATGTATTAATTTATTTATTTATTGTTGGTAGGTCCAAAGCCTAAAATATTCACGTGAAAATAAGGTCCTAGAAGAGTTATCAAGATGATTGGTAGCTGTAGTATAGTAAAGATGACAATGATCAAAAAGAAGTATCCAGAGGTGTACGTTACAGGTGAGGGCTTATAAGCCCTCGCCCAAAGCGTACCACTCTAGAATACCTGCTTTTAGACCGCTCCACGCATGAGCGTATAATCTGCAGCGTGTCATATTATCATATACTCTGCAAGAGTATAGCTTGTAACATGGCACGTAATCATATACTTTGTAAGAGTATAGCCTATAGCATGTATACTATCTATAAAGACATGTAATAATATCCATATTTATGTTTCATTCATATATTCATTTATTCATTTATTCATTTATTCATTTATTCATTTATTCATTTATTCATTTATTCATTTATTCATTTATTCATTTATTCATTTATTCATTTATTCATTTCTTCATTTCTTCATTTCTTCATTTCTTCATATCTCCATTTCTTCATTTCTTCATTTCTTCATTTCTTCATTTCTTCATTTCTTCATTTCTTCATTTCTTCATTTCTTCATTTCTTCATTTCTTTATTTCTTTATTTCTTCATTTCTTTATTTATCCATTCATTCAGGTATTCATTCATTCAATTATTCATTCATTAATTTTTCATTTATTAATTAATTAATTTATTCAATAATTCATTAATTCATTTATTTATTAATTCATGAATTCATCAATTTATCAATTTTTTTATCTTTTTATTTATTTATTTATTTATTAAATTTTTTTTTTTATTCATTCATTTATTTATTCATTTTTTTATTTATTTATTTATTTATTTATTTATGTCTTTATTTATTTATTTATTCATTTATTTTTTTATTCATTCATCCATTCATCTATTCATTGATTCATTTATTTATTTATTCATTTATTTATTTATTTCTTTATTCATTTTCTTCTTCATTTCTTTATTTTTTTTTCATTTATTTCTTTATTTCTTTTCTTCCTTATTTCTTCATTTCTTTTTTTTCCTTTTTTCCTTTATTCCTCTATTTCTTTCTTTTCTCATTTTCTTTTTTTCTTTTTTTTCTTCTTTTCTTTATTTCTTTATTTCTTTTTTTCTTTATTTCTTTATTTTTTATTTTTTTTCTTTATTTATTCATTCATTCATTCATTTTTTTTATTTATTCATAAGTTTATTCATTCATTCTATGGATATTACTATATACCCTCATAGAAAGTATACATGGGCTAAGTGACAGTGCACTGTATTATAAGGTGTTCTCCTGCAAAGTGCACGATAACGTGTCACGCTACAGGCTGCACTCTTTCAAGACGCAAAGGCTTTCATTCATTTAGTTATTGGGTTTTCATTTATGTATTCATTTATTTTCTCTTTTTTCCTTTGTTTTCTTCATTCATTTTGTATTTGTCTTTTTATTCAATTTATTTTTTATTTATTTATTCATTTATTCATTCATTCATTAATTTCTTCATATCTTCATTTATTCAATTCTTCATTCGTTTAATTATTTATTTTCTTTTTTATTCAATTATCTCTGTAATGTTAGTTTATACTGGCATCTTACCCAACTAGAGGGGCTTTTGCCTTCGATTACATTTTTGATACTTGGCATTTTGTAGAAGATCTTTCTCGAAAATCTGTTGTTTAGTGATGTATCTTATTATACCTTTTTCATACTTTTTGTGTTTACGTGTACAGGGACTGAGGCCGAAGCTGTTGCTCAAGGTGGTCGGATTCTGTCTATAAACCTTGGTGAAAAAGAGAGGAGAAACCCTTGCTAGGGAGCTGTTATAGAGCTATGGAGTATAGTATGACACTGTTACGTAATTTGTAAGGGCATGTTCCCATATAGCTTCAGAACGGCTTGAAAGCGTTGTAAGAGCGTGATAACTACCAGGGCTAGATCCCTGTTAAGTACTAGCTAGGCATTAGCTTGTAATATTACCCTTTGGCTTACCCCCCCCCCCTGACTTCACCTTTTCCCTCCTTTTAAAACCTTTAAGTTGAGCACTTAAGGAATTTCGAAAATTCCATCAAATAAAAACTATACTTATTTCTACTATGTCAAGAATTACGTCAAGGATCGAACCCAGTACCCCTACCATAAGAGATGGGAGCTTAAACTACTAAACCATGAAATCGATAGATATAGAGGAAACAAGGGTAGTGTTTAAAAGTAAATAATACTCCTTAAGATGCTTTATGACCCCCCCCCTTTTTTCGCGCGGTGGTATTGAATGTAATAAAAGGTATTGGTAACCTAAAGGTGGGGGGGGGGAGGGGTTGGTAGGTACGAAAAACCGCTCTGAAGCGACTTAAAATGTAGTGTTAAGGTTCCCGGCTATAGGACGATTTAACACCACTTAAAAGGCGCGCAATGTCGTCTCTGATTTATCGGTATTACAGGCTATAATTTTGGTTATTCTTATAGGCCTTTAGTTTCGAGTTCTCATTTAAATGAAGCTGTGGAAGAATTATAGAAAGCTTGTTTGCCGTTCGACGTTTAGGACCAAAGTAAGTTAAAGTGTTTTTAAGCCGTTTCCTAAGCGCTAACAAGCGGCTAAAAAGCATATAGACGTAGGTCAATGCCGTAAAAAATGATATAAGAGTTCAGAGTACTATATAAATGAAGGTTGATACTCGCGGTAGGCGGGCTTTATATCCGCCACTCCTATTCGTTTTGACAGCCTACGGGCCGTACAAATTTTGAATAAGGAGCGTGATTTTGAAGTAAGTTAACGTATTAAAAGAGGAGCGTGAAGATCGTAGCAAATAAACGGGTAATGAACCTAACGCGAGGTAATTAAACAACTTATTAAATTATTTAATCGTATCGATTCAAATTTAGGCCGTATTAATATAAAATTGAATAAATCGATTGAAATGAGTAAAAATCTATTTGGTAAGGACTAGAGCGGTAATTTTGAGTATATTTTTCAATAATTCTTTATAGTTTCGGTCGTTCGTCAACATCACGTTCTATTTATATTTGATTACTGTAAAGTAGCAACTCCTACGCAGCTCCATAACGTAAAATAAAATAGCTTAGACCCGCCTACACGTAAGGTGTAAGAGTCGTTCATTATTTTTCACTGAGCTATAACATTTTTTAAAAGCGTTGAGTACTGCAGTATTGGAAAAGCTTAAAAGAGGTATCTAAGCAGGGTATACGTAACCTACTTTCTTAATTAAAACCTGCCGTTTTAGTAGGTTATTACGTTGAGGGTGACCGACTTAAGATTTATTTTGAATTCGTAAAATATTTTCAATATGGTATTTCGACTTCGTTTCGCCCTCGTCGCCTATATATATCGATAGCTTATGGTTAAAAGGCGTGAATTCGTTTAATCGGAAACGGGTTCGAAACGGTTCGAATAAGTCAATCCGCATAAAATCTAAGATGTTTAGTTCCGAGGATATCGAGTTCGATGATGAAAAATTAATTTCACGTATTACATGATATTGATAGTAAAATTAACTTAACTTTTTTAAAAATTTATCCGGTTCATGATTTTTAAAGAGTATCTAAACGTAGTTACCGATGCGAAAACATTCCGAAAGGGAGCGTTATTTATTAATAATTTCCTTTATATATTATTACATAGCCGCTTTTACGGCTTAGGCAAACTTCTTCATATTATAGATACATTAGATAATATCCTTGGCTCTCATACGTAGTTTTATAATTGAGACGAATAAACGTTATACTGGTTTTATAAAGTCGATATAATAGTCTAAAGTTAAAAAAAACGGGTTAATACCGATGATAATCGTATTTCAATTATTTAATATCAGTCAATAACCAGGTAATAAACGGTTTTAGTTATGCCACATATAAAAAACGAAGGAACGTAAGTACGTTAAGATCTTTTAATTAACGAGTTCAGTAACACCGTCGATCTTGGGGTAAAAAAAGGTATAGAAATGCTATTCTACCCCTATTAAGTCGTAAAGCTGTTTTCAAAACCTACCGATCGAATTTAACATGCAGTAATTAACAATAAAAGGAGAAATTTTGTAAAATCGCTAATAGCAATTGAAAAATCGCTTTGTATAAACTTTAACGTTTAAATTAGTAACAACCTGAAAATAAATAGTTTTCATTAAACTATCCATAATAACTATAAAGTAACATGGATTGATATTACGTTTACAAAGAAAGTTAATGATAAAATTAATGAAAATCTCGCTTTAAAGCCGTTTAAGAACCTGAAGGTACTTAAAAAAACCTCTCCAACAGTGCCTCCAGTAGGTTATACGTTTACAAACATTGTAATTTTGGTCAAAGTGCCGGACTGTATGGTGTAAACCCGGTTAAAAATACGTTTTAAAAACGATTACCGTTGGTAAGCTTTAGATGTTGCAATGTTGTCGATTCGATTGGTCTTCGAAGTAACAGTAGTATTGCGTAGTCAGATGGTGGATGTATTGTTCTAGGTTTGGCAGACCGCTAGCTGGTCTGCACTGTAATTTGTATGGCGAATTGCTTGGCCCGTGTCATAGAGTGAATTGCAGAATACTGCACTCGACTTACATTCAATGCGGTAAGTCTCTACAAAGTAATACACTTGCAGTACAGTCAACTTTACTGTAAGTAAAGTTAACCTACTGCACTGCATGTGATATTATTCCAACAATGACGATAATAACCTCGCGTCCCGGATTTGAAATTAAAAGTAAATCTTGAATAGCTCATATTAACGAGGTAATAAACAGCTTGTAAATAGGTATCTAAATACAGTTACGAAACCGAAAAACCCTATCATCGTTCAATGAATATTTCGGAAAAAAAAAAACTTAAATACTTCGTCGTCTTTAATACGAATACTAATAAAACAATTCCGGTTATTTATATGTAATATACTAATGAGTCGGAGATAAGTGGCATTATGAGTAATAACGATGTTTTAATTACTTTAAAGGTCGATATTGATAAAAAGCTCGAAAATTTCGAGGCAAATTCGCTAGCGACGATTAACCAGGAGATATAAGTATGTGAAAGCGGTTCGGAAACGGATTATTCAGGGCTCAAGAGCTATGGTTCCCGGCCTAGAAGGCGTGGTTCGGGAAAACCTTTGGGAATATTCTAGTTTTTCCGTAAAAATGTATTGGATCGTATATAATTAACCCCTTTATTATAACCCAATTGAATACTAAATTAAAGAATACGTTTATATTAATAGATTTGTTGTTTAGAAAGTTGTCTTATCATTATAAAGGATTCAAAGTTTTTATGATTTATGAAAAAATTAAAAAGACCTACTGGAGTCTAGAGCATAACGTTGTATATTTCCAAACAATTTAACATCCCAAGTAATTCTTTATTTTAATTTCGTAATTATATTTAATAGGCGATGAACGATGAAAGTAATATACTAGCGAAAGTAAGTTATCGTAATTATTGCTTTAAGGTAAATATCTGTTTAAAGCTTAGTTAAAGTAGTTGGCTTTTAAAAAGGTATTGCGGTCAAAATCCTATTAGTTAAATACGGGTTCGGAAAAACAATAAAACTGAAGTCGTTCGAAAACGATTTTCTCCTTGGGCTCACAATATAAAAGGGTGCATTTTCGAATGAGGTAAATAAAAAGCCTAATAATTATGCAATAGTCCTCAATAATATACCGATAAAAATTAACGAATCTGAGGAAACTCTTTACCCTTAGAATTAAGGTAGAAGCCGCTTATTTCCGAAAACCGCGTAATTTTTCTGGATTCATACTGACGTCAACATTAGCTTTAATATCAAATTTTAAATAATTCGTTTTCCAAACGCTCAATTTAAACTTGGATATGTAGAGGTTAGGGCCTATGGCATTTAAAAAGTTTAATATTTACTTGACTATAACCTTATAATCGTTACAGTTACCATTCTAGTACACTAAAACATCATTGAGATAAATAAAATAGAAAATATGGAAAAAGAGATATAAATAATTATGAATATACCGTTAAAAGGTAACCGGTATATTAAAAAGATCTAAAAGGGTAATAAGCTATTTGAAAAGTCTCAAACGTATACGAAACGTGGTTTTCCACCCGCCTCCCTTTTTAATACGAAGTTTATGAAAAACGACTTCAATATTTAATTTAGTGAACCATTTAACTTGGGATATATTTGTAGACCTGTTTTTAATAAGCGAAAACGGGTAGTGATTTATCTTCATCACAACGTTTAGTCGACGGTAATCGATATAAAAACCTAAAATACTTTCTGAAGTTCAAAAAAATATGCGGGAGCACCCGCTGAGAGGCTATTTATTTGAATATAACCCTAGAGAAATACCTTAGTTGACGTTTTACTTAAGATAAAAGGCTCTTTTAGCGATATTACATATAACGCACCCCATAGAACTCCCAAAGGCCGACTGTATTTATTATTTTCAAACACGATTCCACAATCGTCTTCGAAAGTATAAAGGTGAAATATATCTCTGAAGTCCTTATCAAATAAAGAGGCGAATTTTTGAAAGTTGTCGGAAAGATTATCGTTAACGGAAACGAGTGGTCTAAATCGAATAATTAATAATATCATCGAAGGAGACGGCAGAAAACCGCGTAGTAATAGCTCGGTTCTTACGAGACTTTCGCAAAATAGCATAAAATATAGCGGAGCCAACCTTTGTAGGCGTATTTTATATTAACCTGAACCCTCGTTTCTCAACGAGGTAGTTTTACGTTCGTCGTAAAAGCTATATGTACTTCAAAAAGGCGTGGTCTTTTTATTGAGATTTCAATTCAAGGTTTATTGAAAATAACTTCGTATTATGAGGAAAGGATAATATAAATCTATATCCGGTATCGGTATTGATTAATGTCAACATTTAAAAAGAATATTTCAAAAAACAAGTGGTAAGGTAGAGCCTGGTACGTAATACGTAGCTTGGCTAAGTTGTTGAAGTAGAATGAGGATATGCATTAATTTTCAACAGTTAATGAACTATTTACTCGAGATGTTGTAATATTTGCAACTTATATTTACTAAAACGTGAATGAAATATATGAAATTATAAAGTAAATTTATCATAAACGAAAAGCTATTTAAAAGCTAAAACGAAGTTACCGTATCGAATTAAATTTTTGCCAACTTTCACATGCGATTATACACAAAAGTTACGCTTTTATCTCCTAAAAGTCAACTAAATCCTCGGTTAAAGTAAGGTGAATTTCCATAATAGCCTTCACGTTATGGTTCCTCAGGAATTATATTAAGTCTAACAAACAGGTACGAATACGATGGCGATCCGCACCGTATCGTAAATATAACCCAAGGTCCTTATAATAGAAAGGTTCCGAATTCTTAACTAAGATAATGCGCCGCTTAAAAGCGGCTTGAAAAGCGCTTACTCTAATTATAATAACATCTCTTTAATTATTATTTACAGGTACGCCGTAACTATTACTACCGTTATGTAAAATACTCCTAGTAATAACGTTAATATTACCCTAACAAGTATGGAGGTCATAAAGTCGCCTATCGATAGACCAAACGCGAGCGACCCATTTATTATGATTTACTGGTATGTCGAGCAGAACGTATTATTTAATGTATTGTTAATAACTTTGTTTCGAAAAGTAAGTTTAACGGTGGATTACAAAACCATATCTCTATCTTTCGTAAATGAAGTCTCCCAAACGTTGAAAATAACGTAAAACCTCTCGTGAGCTCTTTATTTCATACTTGTAAGTCAAACGATAACGGCTTTGGCCGCGTTGGTTCCGTAGTAATAAACGCAAAGTATAATTATAAAGTTATACATGTAGTTAATACCGCCGTCATCGCTACGAACGTAATAACTTTTAAGAACGGTTTTCGTAAATCCTTTTAATTATTCAGAAAATAACATAAAAGCATTGTTTTTAAATACCAATAAACTTTCTTTTTTATATAATTTACGAAATATTATAACTTTTTATACTGGAGATCGTAATTCAATTCTGGAAAAATTTAATAATTCGTTAAAACGCTTACGTTTAGATCGTTAACACCCGTCGAATAGGGCGCTAACATCGTAGTCAAAATAACATAAAAATTGAATCGTTATCTTCGAACAGGTTAACGCGGTCCCTGATAAGTAACGTCGTATTAATTACATTATTCGTAGATAAAGTAATGAAAACTCCTTAAAGGGGGTGTCGTTTCAAAGCCATAGGCGTATCGGTAACTTCAAATTACCAAATTATATTCTTTAACGTATTTAATATGTTAATATTTCGTTATTGTTTGAATAGTAGTATTTTCATATATTATTTTGTGTGGGCCTATTGTATTGGCAGCAAAGCAAATACAGTATGCACATACTTCACACTAGAACACGGGTCAAGCAATTGACCATACAAATTATGGCGCAGACGAGCTAGCGGTCTGCCGAACCTATAGCAATGCATCCACCACTTGACCACTATAATACTACTGTTACTTCAATTAATCGAATCGACAAAGTTTTAATGTTTAAATCCCTACCAATACTTATCAATACTTATTGAGTTAAGTATAAATAATCTAAGTAAAAGAAGAAGCTATTTTCCGGTTACGCTTTGTAAAAGTCTAAGGTAAAGGAAAGATTTTTGGGAAGGGCCTTTACTATTACGTCGATTTTCACAGCAGTAAATAAAGAAGACTTTTAGGCTGCGTCGGTTTTTACAGTATTTTAGAGGTAGCGACAGTATGGTTATCGAAAATATCAAGAAATATTTATGGATCTTTCTTAAAAACGTTAAGATTAATTGTCAAATGTCGTGAAGTTAGGGAAGTTATCAAACGGTTCAATCAATACTATTACGGGTACTACTAATATAGAAACGACTAAATCATACGGACTACAACTTCCAACCTTCGCCTTTTACCAATAACAACAAACAATCTTCAACTTTACCTTTTACATCAAACCTTTGCCCCCACTATACTCTTTTCACTTACTTTACCTTAATTTAATCGTTAAGTTCGTTGTTTTAAACGAGAAACACTAAGAATTTCCAAGTAGCGCTAAAAAAGCTACTCCGCGCGACCCAACGCCAAGTCGTCAAGTTCCCACACGACTTTACGCCAAAATACCGAGTCTCTACGCCGAAAACCCACCAAATCCCTCGCCCTATACGCTCTATACGTCTCATACACGCTAAAACATTAAGATAGCATCAAGTCGAAAATATATAAGGGTAATCAAAACCTCGAAACTATTTTTGCTAACCACTATAAGGAATAACTTTAAATTACGGATATTAACGAAACCTCAACTAAAGCTTATCTAACCAATTACGTTAGCTAATACATCTTCAACGCGAATCTCAACAAAGACTACAGCCGCAATTGCTGCGCTTTTGAAGATTTCCGTAAATGCTTTAAATAGTATACCATTATATGTAAAATATAATCCAATGTATAGTTAAGGTCAAGCCCCTCCCCAAAAAAATGAGGTTACTCGGCGTAACATTTACATCCAACGAAAAACGCCGCTTGAACTAGCTAAAACTTTCTTAAAATTAGCTTAATAAAAAGACCCTCTTTAAAATCCTAATCCTTAAGACCAGTAAGGGAAAGTTAAAGGCGTTAAAAACCTTTAGCACCCTTATACATAATTCACTGGACCTTACCTTTACCATTGGCTAAGTCAAACCTCTTCACGCGCTAGCGATAAGGAATTTATTAACCGATTCAGCAGCCTAGTACCTCCACATAACAGCGCGAAATACACTCTTAACGGCAAAAGAGCACGTAAAACAATAGCTTCCAACGCGGCCAAAGGTATTAGCGTTAGCGCTTTACACAAGTTAATTAAGCAAAATTGTCAAATCTCTTAAAACCTTTAAAACCTTATTACTCCCAAGTTCTTTAATTACTAATTCTCCTAAAAGCCTTACTATAACAGGTTTACCTATATGCGAAAGCCCAACACAGGTCTTACCATAGGACTTAACCCCTCGGGCTATGAAACTGACAATTACCCTTAATATTGTATTTATGAGGCTCTAGTGCTAAAACTATCAGGAAAAATTACTAATAAAAACTGAAATAACTATCGCAACCTACCCTCAGAACCTGTCAAACTGGTTAATATTAACTACAGGTTTCTCACGGAATTTGCCAATATTTAAAACGATATAAAAATGCATAACAAGAAACTCTAAAATCTTTTCTATATGAAAATAATATTTTTTAAAACATTTGAAGAAAATGAAAATTCCCTCTTTTGGTTTTTACTTACTATTTCCTAAACTCCTTATAAATCATACCAGTGACTATTACCTAACCTTAGTAACCCGAATAAATACTTTTAGAGAAGTTTATGATGATATGAAAAGCCACTTCGAATACGATATCCACCTTACCCAATATTATTTAAACTGGACTACCATAAAGTGGACTACGATAATAGCGAAAAAGAAAAAGTAAAAAATACTAATGGATATACTTATCCAGATGATTAACAAGCTAATATTATACTAATAAGTAATAGGGAAGGCTTACGTTAGCGAAGCCACACTTCGCGAATAGGTACGAGTAGCTACTACGAGTATTAACGAGTTTAAATACGTCTTATAACGCCTAAATGGCATTTGCAAAAGCCTTTTGACCCAATTACATTCCTCGTTTACAATTATAATAACGCATATACCAAACTCGCTTAATATATACCCCCAAGCCGGAAACTTCCCTAACGTAGATAAAGAATACCTTACAGTAGTTAATTACGTCGACCGCAAGTACGGTTACGGGCGCCCTCAACGCCTAAAGTTTGGCTTATCAATCATAAAATAAAGTTAACAGTTACGTTAACACTAATAAGGCCGAAAGTTAAACTAACCTATTCATAGTAATTACTATCCTCATAATAATAACAAAAGATATTAAATCTGTAACAAATCCAACTATTATTTAAATCGCTACCCCTCGGCTGAGTGAATGTTAAAAAGGTAATATATTAAATCCAATACCTTATTACTTTTAAACAAGTCTACCTAGTTACAATCGCAAACTTCGACGTCGACTAGCCAATAAATAATGACAATACACCTAAGTAAATCAAATAATATAAAAATACAACTTCCGACACGGATTAATAATTAGCCAACCATATCTTTCTATACTGCTAAGGTGTTGAAAACCTGTACCTTTGCCCTAACCAAACTCCTAACCTCTTATATACCTTTAACCTTCGCGATCGTTATGCGGAGAGGGTTTTAAGGCATTATACCAGATACAAAAGCAGTAAAATACTTCATAAAAGGCTATTTACAATACATGACATTGCGAAGGGAAATTATTACGGCTATTGAAATTAACTGTAAATATATTGGCTAGGCCATAATTAGCTTTAAACTAGGAAAATGACTATCATTATTAGGGATAACGGTAATTCAAACTATTATTAAATCGATTACATTCTATATCTTCAAATCCCTTATACCCTTCCTTCTTTACTTAAAGAACAGAAAACACTTAGCTTCAATGTTAATGTTAATATCTATTAGCTGGTTAGAAACGACCAAAGGTTCCCCCTCGTTTTTCAGTAGGGGCATTTATATTTATATTTTAAGGGCATAAAAGTAGTGGTATTAAATTCGATGGAGCTAGAGATATACTAATTATACCATTCTTTTCAATACTCAGCCGTTAACAGGCTGTACAAAGTCCTGAAGTCCGTAAATAATAAAAATGTGGAATATTTTGCTTTCAAGATTATTAAAAAGCTTTTTTACTACTACCAAACACATACTCAAGCCCTTCGAAAATATAAATTTACACTAAAAAACGATAAAAGATTTAACTAAGAGGTTTTTATTAATGTATTTTACTTGGATAACAAGCCTATTTTTTTACGTCTTTAACTTCGTAACCTTGTTTTACCAAGCTAAGTTTCTATAGTCCCTTTTGGAAAAACATACGCGAGAAACACTAAGGATATTATAAATTAATACCTATTAAAACCCACTTAAAGTTGTTGTTTACGATACCAACCCCATTTTATGGTAATAAAGTTTTAAAAAGATGTTAAGATAATATGTATCTAATTTAAATAAATGCCTATAAAGTATACTAAAGTATTGAAAATATCAAAAAAAAAAAATACACCGTACTTCGCCAAACGCATAATATCCTTACGTTAAAAATCAAAAGCTTTACGGATTCGGAATCACGCCTTTAAATAACGGTAAAAGGCCTAAACGATATTATGGGCCCTAACGGTCTAATTCCAACGCTACTGGCCTTTGGAGGATACCTACGCCTAACGAGTAAATCTCCCCTATGAGCAAGTGCCTAAAAACGAGCTACAGTCTATAGAAAAACATTAATAGAACTACGAAAGGAATCGATACGCCGCTAGGTCAACGATACCCTCAATACCAGGAATAGTTCTATAATAATCAACGTACTTACTTTACCGTTACAAAGTAAAGTCTTCGTATAAAGAGAGCTGGGTAAAAAGAAGAGCTTGTGCAAAACTTTGAGTATCGTTAGTTTCAAAGTAATTGTTAAACCTATTAACTGCCCAGTGACTTTAAGTACCACCCAAGTCAAGCCCTATATTAAGGTTATTAATGATAAAAACTTTTAAATTAAACAACCAAGCTAATACGAACCTCCTTTATCTATTATTGATATGTAAATAAAACGCCATCGACGCGAACGACCCCTGATAAAAAGGAATGTTAAAAATAAGGAATAAATACAGGGTTTTATTTATAATACTGCTAAGGTAAATAAGAAAGAAAAGGATAACGAAAACTTAACACTGAAATTTCGAGTATAAGGTATTATCAACATTTCTACCAAACCATTTAAAAAAAGCGATAAGGTCTAAATTAACAGTCTACTAACTCTAGGAGTCGTACAACTCGTACCAAAATCCGATTTGAACCTCTAAAACCCAAATATCACGATTTTTAAGTTGCGGATTATTTACGAGGTTCAATGCAAAACCATGGGGCAGCCGCACCAAAAATTACACCTAATCACTTAGAGATACGGCGATAAAAGTAAAAGCTAAATCCTTATGTAATGAATAACAATTGAAAAGATTAGCCAACGCTTGGTGGTCACCCTGATAATAAGTTTACTAACCAAAATTAAAGGTAAGTTTACATTTAATAGCCGATATACAACGTAAGCTTATACGTAATCAATAACAGATTTATAACGTATTATAATACTAAAGTTGCCATAAAACCTACGTGTCATATACCCTTTATGGACGATAATACGATATATTAAGCCACTATACAGATTAGCTAAAATAGGCATTAATGAATTCCTAACCTACCAATGGTAGTTTAAATTGCAGTTAGAAATAAAATTCTTAATATACAACCCGTACTTATTAGTAACGTAGAAAAATGACTTTAGTCTAATGGGTATGTAAATTAACGATACGTTTTTTATTAAAATGTCTGTCTTTATAACATCGGAATAATAAGCGATCAAAGACTCTAAATTTTGAAATTACAAGCTGGTTACAACCTTAACAAAAGGTAATTCACTTAACTTTAACAGATAATCAATCTGTATGTTTAATTTCGATACAGTCTTAGCTGTCATTGAAAAATCTAGGGTATTAAATTAGTTATAATTAACAAAACTTATATGGCCAAAGCTTAATGGTACCTGAAATATCGTACCCATGTCAGCTATATTACCATCTTATATTATCTGAAGGCCTTTTACTACCTTGTCATCGCGGCGTAAGTATAAAATTCAACATATTATAACTTTAACTGGATTAATAAGAGGATTGAGTAGCAAATGCGGAATCTGGACAAAAGGATTAATATGGTTTTAATCGACAAATCAAAAGCCAAGTTAATAATCTTAATAGATAAGTCTTTTATAAATAGTACCGACCTATTTTTATAAATCGACTTTCTAATACCCCTCGTCGACGAAAATAAACGAGAAACCTAGTTTAGCATTATTGGTAGCCTAATTTACTAAGCCTTTATCAAATATAGAAGGACTACATCAAATGTACTAGCTTCAAAAATTCACGGCATAATGGCAGGCTTTTATATAGACATGTAATTGTGGGAAACCTTTAACGTTATTACAAAGTAACTAAAAAAAATTTGTACCCCGGTAATAATTTATATTTTCGAAAAGTCTATTCGAATACTTCTTGAAGCTCGAAACTACTAGAAAAAAACGTCTGATAATCGACGTAATAAAATTTCATAAAACTCATGAAAAGAAGGAAATTAAAGAATTTCAGTAAATTCATGGTAAAGACAATCCTGCTAATATGATAAAGATGGCATCGACGAATGAAAACTTTGAAAGGTTTATAAATAATAATGACTTGAATATATGCATCGAGTTTTACGTCAATAGGCCTACTAGAAAGCCTAAATTATGTAGTGATGATTAGAGATGTATTGGCGAACTATAAAACTACCAGGAGATTAATAATAGTAACTTATTTAATTAGCACGGTTAAAGTGAAAGTTTACAATGGCTTATAGCGAAAAAACTTTTTGTTAGAGTCAATAAAGTCGAACCTCAGAGCTATAAGACAATTAACGGTAATCGGGACCAATTTGCATATAATGAGGTGAAATTCGATGTAAAGGGCAATTGAAATTGACAGGGGTTTGGCCAGTCAACGAGATTACAGTTTAACGCTTATCAGAAAAGAATGGTCAACCATACTAGCGTGCGCGTACAAACTAAAAAGCTGCTAGTGTTAGAATAGTAGTATTTATATGTATTGTTTTTTGCGGGCCTACAATATTAGCTGTAAATCAAGTATAGTATACGTCCACTTCACACTTGGGCATGGGCCAAGCATTTGGCTATAAAAATTACTATGCAGACCAGCCAACGGTCTGCCAAACCTAGAACAATACATATACCACTTGACTACTACAATACTACTGTTACTTCAACTAATCTAATCGACAACGTTGCAACGTTGAAAGCCCTACCAACGGTTATTCTAAATGTAAAACGTATTTTCAAATAGTTTAATTTTGTTTAACGAACTTTATACGTAAAGCATCGGTCAAACGTTAATGTTGAACTGTAAAACAATCGTATTAAATTGATAAATCACTTTAAAATTACTCCCTAATATGTATATCAATGAATTCATTTAAGGCCTAAGGGTCTAAATTCGAAAGGTTAAAGGAGAATAATATAAACCTAAGCTATAATCGTTAACAACCAGTAAAAATGATGTTAAGGAAAAACTCGAGATTAATATATAAAGGAACTAAAACCGGAGTTATCGTTTAAGGTAATCGTATTCAATTTATGAACTTCGATAAAAAAAGAAACACATATTAAAAAGCTATTACAAAGCTATAAAAGATAGTATATCCCGATCACATAACGTGTAAGGGAATATTCTCATGCAGCTTCCGAACGACTTTAAAGCGCTGTAAGAGCGTGATAACTACCAGAACTAGATATTTAGTAAACACTAGCCAGGCACTAGCCTGTGACATTACGGGTTGTGGCATAAAGGTAACTCGCCAAACGAGATGTGAAGTATATTCCCGTTGTCTCCACAGGCTATTAACCCAAATATGTGTGTTTCATAAACCATTTACTCTCTCAGGGCTGTCAAATCATTGATGCGAGTAGTCATTGAACAGAGACTACGACAGTCATATAATACAGCTCGGTTGAAATTATAGTTTTTATGACCGCATAATGTTACGAGTTACTAAACTACAGAGTACCTTAAAGCCTTAATTGAAAGGTTAATTTAATGTCCTTTTTCCCGTTACAGGTTCTCACTCGATAATGTACTCTATGGATAAATATTACGTTTCGTTACAAGTATAATAGGTTGAAAACCTATTCGATACACCTAGTGGTTAGTCCTCTATTTCTTTTTCTATGTAACAAGATATAAAAAACCTATACGAATACGATCCACTTTTTTATTCAGAAATGTTTATCTATAAGACTAGGGTGTATATGATTTATATAAGGCCTGCCAGTATTGAACAATTACATATAACGCATTATTCAGAAATTGGTCACAGGTTTAAGGGATACGTTTTCAATTTATATACTTGTATTATAAGGAATAGGGTGTTTTATTCAATAGGTCAAAGGGTATAACTTAAAAACGGGTAATTGAATAAGGTGGTGGTTGTAAAAGGTGAGGTTACTCAAGTTGTAAGCCTTCCCGCTGGCATATATAACTTAACATTATCGAGGGTCACACTATACAATCTATATAGAGGGCACTGCCTGGTGAAAGTAAAATACCAAAAAAGATTGTTAGGTGCATATAATAAAAGCATTTTTTCCCGCTAGGGCCCGACTAATTATTTAACGTTTTCATAACGAAATTTTAACGATTAACGAAATTCAAGCCTATCTTTTTTCAAGTATACATACAACTAATTCGTTCGTTTTGGCTGCAGTAGCCGGTAAATTTACAGTTGAAATTATGAAATATTTATTTATCGTCATGTATTTTAACTATAAATTGGTGATAATATTAGTGAATTCATATGCTTATTGTATGTTTAAAAGAGGATGATGATTGATATTCATGAAACCCTTCGCAAAAACTTACTTAAAGTCGCCTTTTTTTTTCCAAACTTTTATACCAGTTTCTGTAATGATTTCAAATTGTCTAATATTTTAACATGTAACGTCGCTAACATTATCTACTTTATTATATATGGCGAAATTCATTTGTTGAAACGAGAAAGATTATGAAAAAGATATTATTATGAACGAAAATAGTCCAGAACAACTTCAAAGACAATACCAGATTTTGAAACTTAACTATACACCTAATTAATGCCCTAGAAATATTCCGTTCTTAACTATGTTACCAATTCTAAACGTAATATTAACGAAAGGCCTTTAGATTGTCAGGTAGAAAAACGCATATAATTAAAAGTTAACTTAACTTTTGAAGCTTTCAAAACTACTTTGAACGTAATTAATTCGTTTATAATACATTTTTCACTTTTCCGTCTTTTTTCTATAAACGCTTAATCTATCTTCCTTAAGCTTATCCATATTTTCTGCGTTTTTGATCACATTATTCCAAATGAACTTTGCAATTAGTTTCATTAATATTTATAAACACTCCTATCAATATTAGCGCTAGGATTGACATTTTATAGACGATTATTTCTACGCCTTCCAAATTTAATATATCGCATAAGCTTGACGATTTCCACCAACTGCGAACTAAACAAATTAGAAATAACTATTTCAGTTTTAACCATCTTGAACTCCAAACTTCATAATTTAACTTGTTGTTACGTTAGATCTCTATCGTAACTAGGTATATACAAACACAGTAATATCATTACAAACTTTGAAAATTTATTGAACATATTGAAGAAATACTTATTGTCAATATATTCAAAAATTTAATAGCCTTTTCGTAAAATATTAAAAACAACTTATAACCCCATGTTAGGAAAACTTTTTTCTAATTACTACTATAATAATGACAATGATTTAATCAAAATAAACTTTAAACCAACTAAATCCTAGTTATACTAAAACCTTAACAACTTTATTTTTATTACAATGAGCGATTTGAATTAACTATCTTATCATTATCTCGAACTAATAGGTTTATTATATATAATTCAGCTACTATAAATCCTAATATATTGTTTTTCCCATTCATCACAATTACGACCTCCATGTCTTTGCCACTACCTTTTGTAACCTTTCTTACGGTTGAAAAAAAGTTAACCTAAGCGACCGCAATGAAAGCTACAGCTATATTTATCGAAATAGCCGTAATTACAGTAATATTATGACTGTAAGCCCCTAAAAATACGATAACTAATCAACTTATGGTACTAGTAAACCTTAACCTCAGCTAACTTACAATATTGATCAATTGAAATACCAGTTTTATAATCAACACGGTAATAGATATCTTGATAAGAATTCATTACAAACTGGTGATAAGAATTTCGACTTCTTTAATCCCACTGAAACTGAATTTATTAACGGTATTTATATAGTTGATTATGCTAGCAATATTTGCCTTCAGTCTACCCCTAATACCTCTCACAGTTAAGTTTAAGTAAATGTTTTAGAGTTAAGTATCGTTTTACTTATCGATACATTTGGAACCAATATATTATAAATACTCAAATCAAAGACTTTATTCTTGGAAAAATCACATTTCTCTCATTGTCGATAGATAGTAAATATTTATTAACTCCGTGTACTTTTTATTTAACCTCATTTTATAATTATTACCGTCTTGATTTATTCACGTTATATGGTGTACGGTTTAATGTATCTATATTTCGTTCATTTACTTAACACCTTTCCTTATCGTTTACTAATACAACAATCATTAATACTAATTAATGGTAAGGTCTTAAATATCGTTATAAAAGCCGTTGCCTTTTCTGAAGATTATAAAACTTATCACAAAGAAACGATTTTTTCCCTTATCAAGGTAACGATGAAGAAACACCCTTTTTTGCCCAACGTAGCTTTGACACGACTATTACATTATCAATTGGTGAAAAATAACCATTAATTTTGTTGGTAGTTTTATTCACATTAGCTATTTCAAAAAGAATCCTTTCACATTGCCGTAATAACCATGAATACCTACGCTTAGCACTATGAAGATTTTTTTTTTCAAATAACCTACAGAATTCGACCGTTTTATAATAACTAGGAATGATGCTCTTACCTGTATTAAAAATAGTATTCTCGACTCTATCTAAAATAAATTGACTCATTTCCTGTTTAAAAAAAAAATACCTACAAAATCCCACCGTTCTCTAAAATCAATGGTATTGTAATACTACACTCTCTTTAAAAATTACTATTTGAAAACCCCTATTATTTTTTCAAATGTGAAGGAGCTGTTTTACCGCCAATTATACGCTCAATATATATCTGACTAGCTGGGCATTAACGATAATGTAGACCCAAGCGAAACGGGAATTTTAACTTCAATAATGAAAAGCACGGGGTTCAAACCCAACGTGAATAGATACCGTAGCCTTTACTTCAAGGATATTCCTAAAAAAAACTCTAATAGCTAATAACACCAGAATTCTATACCGAAAGAACTTTAATACCCAATATTAACTATTACTGTACCCGTTTAATACCCGATACCGTTAATACTAGGATTTCTTGAATATTAAAACCCATATATTTATACATCTCAAATAACGTAATAGGTAATCAATTATGATCGTTTCAACGATTTCTTGAGTGACTCATTTCTTCATTAATCAATCTAATCTCAAAACCTTGTGTTAATCACACTACAAAACTCTCATTTTTCACCAACTTGAAATATATTGAATCAACTCATTTTCAAAATTTGTTGAATTTTGTAAAGAATAAGATATTGATTTTTTTCCAGTTACAGAAAAGGAACTAAACTGGTGCAATACAAGCTAACATTATACGCACTTTACTTTTCAATTTCTTTTAAAAGCTTAAACCAATGTTTTGAAGTTTGTAAAATGAAAATGAAAAAATAACAATAACGATGTTAAATAATTCATATGAAAGTGGTTATAACTTGAGAAAGTTTTTTTTCCATCTCAAATTGTTAACGCTTTACCACCCAGCCGATTTTATTATTTGAATATTAATTTAATATCTGGTTACAACTCCCTTCATTGTAAAAATCATCCATTTCATAAAAACCAACTGAAATTTGTATAAAAGTGATATAATAACCATGTTTCAAAAGGTAAAATTCGAAAATCCGGCTTTTTCTAAGCCGTTTTAAATTCCTGGATATCTAGCTTAGTATATTAATACTTATTATTAAAATAATCTCGTTTTAAAAATATTACCTCGAATGATCGTTACTTAGTCCTTCAAATCCGTAACAAAATAGTTGAAAACTATCACTACTATAATAGTTTATATCAAGTTAAACTTTATCCATATTTTAACAATATTCGTATTGCTAAAGAAAATACGCTTAAACAACTGTCTTTGTTATTTTATACAGCATATACTAAACGTTATTAATTCTGTTGAAAATTTATGTTATATTATTTCAATTCTAGAATTTTATTCATAACGACGTGTAAAACATACTAAACTCGATTTGCATGTTTATCGTGAATAATGAACTAATTGATATTAAGTTTTATCAAGATTATTATTAATGTATCTTTCATATTATCCAATGATTGTACAAAATAGACCTTTCAATCGCCTTTAATAAATATAAATTCAAACATATACGATTTAGATATTTAAGATTTAGCGGTGCCTTATAGGTATTGAAATGAATGTAGATGAAGTCCATATTATAACTGAATAGTAAAAAACCTTATGTTGAAAAGATTGAAAAAAGTTTTTACAATTTTCAACTTTTTATAAAACATTTTTTCACAACACCTTGGATTTTTCTACCTTAGTTTACATATTTAAAAATTAATATTCTCTTGGATATTAAGGATCTGAATATATTCATATGTTTACTTCTCTCAAAATCGCCGTTATTTTCCAGTTCGTTCTCAATCTATGTCATTATTATAAATGTATTATCTTCAAAGCTAAATTCATATACTAGGTATTAAGTGCAATCAGTTTCTATACAGAAACGAAAACCTTTTATATCTAGTAACAAAGTGCGTAGCAGTTTATTCCATGAGAATATAAAATTACAAAATTTCCGATAAGAAACCACTTTCTATTAATAAATACTTTGAAAATGGTGTTGCAAGCTTTAAGATTTTACTAAATCCTTGAAAGTCATTTCGGATTTGAAAAACTTCTAATACTGCATAACAACTAAAGCCTTTAGTTAACGTTAGATTTATAAGTTCGAATTTTCATCTGAGTTGAACTTTAGAATTGTTTATTAAACTGGAAAAATTATGTTTCGAATTAAGGATTAAGATCGACAACTTAGTAACCAGCTCGTAGAAAAAGACTTAGATAATAACCATATTAAATATTAATAACCTATCGTTTTTCCTCCCGAAATTTTTTACCATGTAATAATCAACAACTCTTCCGATTTGTTAATATTTAGCTGAATAAATATTATCTTTTGAATAAAAGAATGATTTATAAATAAGTTGGTCAATTCGACTTACTTGAATAACAATTTTACCCGTTAAAAATTAGTCGTTTTACAAAATAGCATTATTTGAATTAAGTTCCTGATTGTTAGAAACGAGTTTTTCGTTTCCCTCAAAACTTGAAGTTTTTTCAAGATAGGATTTATTATTGAAGGAAACTCTTTGTACCAATCAATGATCAATTAAAGACCAAATCCTATACATGAATCGTTACATTGTACTGGACGATTTTTCTAGCCGTACGCAAATTTCGACCTCTTTTACCGTAATTATTAGTAATTAAAACTAACTGAAAACATCATTGGATTCATCAACGTTTATTAGTGTTGTTGTATAAAAATTCAGCGGTCAACGCTATTTCTTTCTTTCATACCCCTTTATTTCTTTGTATATTTTATCCGATATTTTTGTAAACTATATTACTCTGTTACCCTTATATCACTATTAAAAAACGTTTTTATATACCGTTTTAATGTCGTATAGTTGTATCAAAACACGTTATAATATCCTAGTACCTGGATTTATCGGCAAAGAATTAGCAACAACCTTTATGGTGAACGTTTATAATCTTTATAGTTACATAGATATTATAGTTTTCAACTGGATGCGTTAATTTGTTTTGAAGTTTTCAAAATACTAATCAAAATATTTGGAAAAAATGTTAAATGTTGGTAGACCTTCATCGTTTCAACGTAATCGATTCGAATTGTGGTTGAAGTAACTAGTGTATTGCATTGAAAGTGGCAATGTTGTTCCATTTAAGTTTGGCAAACCGCTAGCCGGTCCGCACAATAGTTGGTATAGGCAACTACTTGGCCTATACCCTGCATTGAATTGGGCACCATACGGCAATTAACTTACACTCAATACAATGAACTTGCACTTAATACAGTGAACTTGACTGTACTGCAACTAACTTGCTAAAATAATAGTCAATTTTATTCTAACAATAGCGGCTTTTTCGTTTGTGCGTGCGCACCAGTGTGGTCGATTACTAATCAACGGTCACGTTAGAATTTTCTCCCATCCATGTCGGCATTGCCCCATCAATCCCAGTCAGTTTTACACCCAAATTCTACTCCAATTACAAGCCTCCAACCCAAAATTCTAGGCATCAACTTCTTTTATTCCCGCACGCAAGTCCTTTGTTACAAACTTGTGCGTAACTAATCTTGTAACTTTTACAGTAGTTTTCAATAGACTTTTTGTATGCATTACGTTGGTAGTCTTCCAATCTGCCAGGGTATCCCTTCCTGGCGCTCTTGTCCATCGTTACGTGACTTATACATACAACGTTTCAATTAACCGACGCCCTTAAAGTTCGTATTTTAGCCTTAATGTGTAATTATCGATCGTGTAATTGGTCGTTGTTTTTCGGGATCTTGCTAGACCTGTTGGGTTTGCCGGGCCTGCTGGGCCTGCTGAGCCTGTTTAGCTTGCTGGACCTGTCGCGCCTGTTGCGCCTGCTGGGTCTGTTGGGCCTGTGGCACCTGTTGCGCTTGTTGCGCCTTTGTCTCAGCCTCTTGTTCAACCTTTTGGCCGCCTTGAGGATTTTGTTGGGTAGTATTTTGAATGAAGTTTTAAGGGTTTTGGAGGAGGCTTGTGGAGTTTTTGAAGTCAGAGGTTGTTAGATCGTCAGGTGGGTCTTTATCTTGAGGAGGGTTTTCGGAAATTGTCATGTAATTAGGAGGGTTTTCGTCCTGAAGATTCTTAAGAGGGTTTTCATCTTAAAAAAGCTTTTTGTTTTGAAGAGAGTTTTCAGCTTGAGGATTTTGGGGAGGGTTTTCAGAGGTTGTATAGGAGCGTTGAGGAGCGTTATCACCAACGATACCTTTGCACTTGTTTTCATGTATCTATTGAGGATTTTCATCCGTCGCATATTCGTGAAAAACGTCTACTAAATTTTCTTTCTTCCCCAGTTTGCTTGGTAGTATAATCTCTTGTTTGCCTATATTCATTCTTAGTTTCACTTTAACGTATAATTTTGTTTTCTTATACATATTAAGGGACTAATATTTAATTTATTTAACGAAGTCTTAAAGCTTATTGAGGCTGTTACTGCATTTGTAAGGGTCTACGTTAATGATGAAGTAGTCGATATGCTTAGTTCAATGCTTAATAGTATAAGTTTTCGTAACTTTTGTAAACTATAAGTTATTGTCCAAGTATTTTAAAAATATAGTTTTGATACTTTAAATTGAGTTTTTCATATGTTTGATAACTTCATTCATTTAAGGGTTATCAGGATCTATTTTGAGGTTTGTTTTCGTATTTAATTGACAATATGAATGTAGTGGGAAAGATTTGTTGTGGAAGACGAGGGGTAATTTGTTTGTTTATCGTTTAGTATTTTTATTTATTGATTTTAGTAGAAATTCAACTATTCGCTAACTTTATGTATATAAATTTATATTGTTTTCTTGTTGTTTTTTAGACTTTTGGTAGTTAATTTCAGGGTAATGGTGTAACAATAATATTCTCGTTTTGAAGAACCTATAAATAACATTTTACCAAAAAGTTCTACCTTTTAATACCTATAAACAGTAGAATAGTAGCCGGATTACTTCGCCAAAATATTTTTCAATCTTATGCAATTATAAAGAATAAAAACCAGAGTTGGCTTCTTTTCCCATATAATATATCTGCATTAATTCAAAAAACACTAATCGATATTATTATGCTATTATCATTACAACGTAGTTGATTCGAACCATAATCGAAGTAACTGGTATATTATATTGAAAGTGGTAACGTTATTCCTTCTTTGTTGTCAGACAGCTAGCTACTTTACATATTAATTGTATAGATTGCTTCTTAGTTAATACATTGCATTTAATTGGATACGATACTGTAATTTAACTGCATTCAATATACTCAACTTCTAGTTCATACATTGAACTTGACTATACTGCAGTTAACTTGTTGAAAGAATAGTCAATATTTTGCTAAGATTGAAAGTATGATTAAGCTCATATCAATAAGGTGATATCCAAACCAAAAGATTCAATGTTATCGCGTAATTATATTCGTATAATTATATAAATTATGCTAGCTACAATAAAGTTAAGTAGATCATTCGTTAGAGAATTCATTAACTCATTCCATTTTGAAAATGAATAATATTTTTCCTTTTTTTTATAAATTACGGTTTTTACAGATCTAAAAGATTGAACTGACATATGTGTTCTTATGAAATTCAATACTATAACATGAAAATGAATCCTTTTACGTTAATATTATCACTGAGCACTTTCACTGGATTTTAATATATTTAAAATTCTAAATGACGCAGAATGCGATTTGATAAAAACTTATATTGATATTCATCACTTTAATACAATTTTTATTGAATAAATTAATTTATATACGTTGATATTAAAAAATTTAAGGAAAACCCACCCGTTTAAAAATTGGGTGATAAATAGATAAGATATATTTCAATTATCAAAGTTGACTATAAATTTAGCCTTTTTACCTACCTCGCTAGATAAATGTGTTTCTAGCTTCATAAACACCTTAATTCTAAGCGTTACAATTTAACTTATAAATACCACGCTAAGGAGTTTTTAATGACGCCAAAATATTCAAATCTCACAGCTAGGTTAAAAAACGCGACAATCATATATTTAAAATGGTGTCATAATATGAATTTCAGGATATTTTCAACGTTTACATCAAGACGGTCTTCATTTCCTGGTTATGTTAAGTGGTTATGATTTTTTCAATAACTATCATTTAATTTAAAGGTTGATAACGATATTTTGAATCGATATTACATAATGAATTTTGCTATTCCGGGTTTTCTTACTTGACTTTAGCTACTTTCAAATGAATGTAAAAATTTTGAAAGGATTACATTTTTAATAGAGTAATATATAATCCGACTTAATAGTGTGTTATGGTATTTTGAGGCTCTAATTAAAAGATTGGACTCGAATTTGGAAGCTCGATTTTTGGATGGGGTTCGCTTTAACCCAGTAACCCTTTATCCAATCGAATTTATCCTATCAAATTCAGGGATTGAACTTTTTTACCATTAACACAATTCTTTACTACGGCTCATATGAGGATCATAGAAGTTAGCCTAATTGAAAAGAATAATTCAATTATTTCGAGTTGGAATTATTACTCTTTATAATTTAATTTATATGAGAATTCAATGAAAACAAGTTATTAGAATAGAAGTTTAATGTATTGTACGTAAGTTGACTACATTGACTACGAGTAAGTTGTAGTTTGGTTTCAAATTTAATATAAGGCATGTGACAAGCCGTAGCCTATACAAAATAATGTGCAAACCAGCTAGCGGTCTACCAAACTTAGACTAATACATTTGCCACCTTAATATTGAAATACCACCTTTTACTTTAACTATTATTCAAATCAAAAACATTACAAAGTCTTAAAACCTATCAACACTAATCAATTTTGAACGGTAACTTAAGCACAAATAATCTAAGTCGAAGAAAAATCCACTTTCCGGTTACACTTGGTGAAATTGTAAATAGAAAGTAAAATTCTTACGATTGGACCCTATAAACCGTATTATTTATCGTGGGAATGAGTAAAGAACCCTTTTGAATCATATTGGTTTTCACAACAGTCAAAAGGTAATTAAGGTACGGCTATCAACACCATAAAAGAACGTTAAGATTAACCAACAAAGGTCTTAAAACCACCAAATTAATAAAAAAAAGTAGTCTAGTTTCTGATAAAATATATTAATATCACTAAATCGAAATATATACTGAGTCATATACAACAAATCAACAATCCCCAAAAAATACTTTAATCCTGTGAAACGGATCATCAAATGGATACAAATGAGTTGAAATAACAACAAATAAGTCTATAGCCAAGTCGTAACAAACAGCTACATTCTATTGTGACAGATAAGTTTTTGTCTTTCACTTGAAATTAATGTCAAATTAACGGACCAAACGTTAATATAGAAAACAATTAAGACGAAATAAAGAATATTCAAGCGTTCGAATATTTATTCATCAAGTATTATGATTAGAACTTAAAGTTTAAGGAATTTAAAGAAACCTTTTCCGAAGAAAACTCAACCAATTTAATTGGCTGAAACATCCTCAATTTGAATATTGGTAAAAAGATAGATTGAAGCGGTCTAGCCTTTTAATATTTTCGCAAGTTTTTCAACAACTAGACCCTTCAAATGTGAAACGAATTACAAAGAAGATTTAAAATTGAATTAAAAGCCAATATTTGTAAAAAGAAAATATTTATTCTCAAAAAGATTATCACTGTATTAAGAAATACATTTTGAGAATTCGTGTAAAATTATGATTACTTTTGGAAACTCTAAGTTTAAGATCCTTCATTTTAAGACCTTTGATACAAAGACAAAATCATTTCCAACAATTATCAACGACGTTATATGTGCTCCAAAAATCCACTCTTTCATCCCTAGATAATTCAGCCCCTTAAACCTCCAAGCGCCAATTTCTTATACTTTGTCGATATGAAAAAATACATTAATTGGTTGAGTAATCCAATCTCAAAGCAGGAAATAATTGAATACGCGTTCAGGTGAAGTCGAGCGCATTAAGCACTTATTTCCAACGCGGCTCAAAGAATGAATATCAACAAAATCTAAAGTTTTGTGAAGAAATACTATCAATATTATTAAGGAAATCTCGAAAATTACTAGAGCAGGTACCAAATATTTAGAAGCAAAAAAGGCACAAAAACTGAAACCTTACAAAACCCTTAAAACATATTAAATTATCAAGACTTCGTACAACAAAATAAAAAGTAAGCCTATATACGGGATCCTGCTACAGGTTTTACCACAAAACTTCATACATAAGGATAAATCACTAGCGATTACATTTATTACTGAGATGTAAAGGGATTTCACTATAGGTCAATTACCAGAAATGCTAATGACTATTGGAAGAATTATTGTAACCTTCTTTCCAAACTAAGTAAGATGATCAATATTCTCTACAAACGTCTTACAAATTTAGGTAAAATTTGAAATAATTCAAGTAAGTATAACAGGATACTTTATAATTTTCCTAATGTGAAAATAATATCATTCTCCATTATTTGCAAATGTATAATGGTTTAATCATCAAGATTTTATTAACTAACCTTCCAAATATTCACTAAACACAAAAAAACAACTACAGAAACCATCTAATTAAAATACTATGTTTTTGGGAAATTTTCAACGAAATAAAAGGTTATTTCGAATATGATATCTACCTTAAGTTGTAACCCATTGACTAGGATATAATACATTGGATAACAATAATAATTAACAAAAGCAGAAAATGTTTATAATTGCACTTAATTAAATACTTAATGTGTTTATACATTGCTAGCAAATAATGAAAAGGATGTATATTAGGAAAACTGTATTATACAAGAATGTCAGTGCAATTATGATAAGTGTTAATGAGTTTCAATACGCCTCAAAATATCTAAATGATATCTATAAAAGTTTCTCAAGTTTATTACGGTTCTTGTTTACGACGTTAATAGTATATATATATATAATTTCATGAATATATTCCCTCAAGTTAACAGCTTTCTCAATTGGAACGATAAAATACTTTTTATAAAGTATTATATCAACCACAACTACAGTACTTTTTAATACGTAAAACCTAGCCAAAATATTTATATTAAAAACTAGATTATGAACATGGATCAAGTTTAAATACAAATGATGACAGCGAAAATTATTATCGTAATAGTAATAAAAATTGGATCTATATTAATTTAAGCCTTTGGTTAAGTTGCCAACTCGTTGTTACACGTTATAAACACAAAGTGATATATTCAATTCAGCACTATAATGCTTTAGAAACCGATTATTCCAAGCGCGTTATTACTTCCAAGGGAAAAGATACATGGAACAATAAAAATAACATGTGAAAATAAGTGACTTAACATAAATATATTACTTTTGAAGCAACTTAGTAAATGATTAATTACGAGTTTCTGTAACTTTCAATGGATAAAAAACTTTATTTTTTGGAACAACATTCAATTTGAGTATAATTAAGTTAACTGTATCGACTGTAAGTTTATTGCAATAACTTTAGGTTCACTATACTAACTGCAAGTCAATTACGAAGGAGTGCCCAATTTAATGTAAAGCATAGACAAAGCAGTTGTCCATACAAATTAATATAAATAGTAGCTAGTGGTATACCAAACTTAGAAGTAACACATCACTATGTTCAATGTAATATACTAGTTGCTTCAATAACCATTCGAATTGACTACGTTATAGCGATAAAAGCCTACAATACTAATAAGTAATTATTAGGTTAATCACATATGAGTTAGGTAGAAGAAAATGTTACTTCCTGGTTATATTTTGCGATTAAGTAAGATGAAAAGATTTTTTTCGCGATGTATCCCGGCTATCATAACGCTGTTTAGAGAAAGTAAAAGGGTAACTTTTAATGTATACTGTTATTTATAAGAAGGTTAAAACAATAATGATATCTTAAAACTAACGAGATATATTCATTAACCCAATTTCTAAATTTAAACATTAAGATTCACCACTAAACGTTACAAAACCAATAGTTAATAAGCGATAACCAACTTTTCAAAAACCATCAAGTTAACAAACGATCAAATCAATATTGAAAACCACTCATTAAAACCACTACAGAAAAAACAACCAAACCTATACCTTGGTTATAATACAATTCCCATATTCTATAGAAATCAGTCGTTACACGACAAAAATCGTCCATGAAATACACAAAGAAATTTTCAAATGGGTTTCTATAACTCTAAGAATAATATATTTATCGATACCTCCAGGTAAGAGAACATCAACTCCCTTGAAACTATATTCGTCAAATACTTTAACGATCTACATTTTATAAAAGTCGATAAAGGTTTTATTATACAACATATGACTAATTACATCGATCACTATATCATTGACATAAATTATAAATAAAATGACTGCAACATTAAGCCCGTTAGGACTTCACTAAATTATTCAAAAATTAGTCTCTACATATATGGAAAAATACATACAAATCAGTTAAAGTAAAATCAAAAGCCAACCTTAGCAAACGAGGGATTTCACTACAACGTGAAGTAAAATAATCAGCTAAAGTAATTCAAAAATACGCTACAAATAAAGACACTCAATAATATATATGAAAAAGGTAAAGTTATCGTTAACATCAACTATTCTAAACGCCTACACATGTATCGTAAGGTCTTATTTAAAACCAAACTTAAATAAATTCTTCAAACACTCACGTCTATACACATTAAAACTCAACTATTAATAGTAACAACCAGGATTTAATTCATGAAGATATAACAAATAATTAAGTCCATCAATCACTAAAGAAAAAATCTCAATTATGAGTCTAAAATAATCTCCAATATTAACAAAAAAAAACACTAAAAAGTCTTTCAACACTAACAAAAACATTACCAAACTAATGTAAATCTTCAACAAACCCATTGATACCCCCAACACGTTTAATTCTAATAAATTCGTCAACAAAACTAAACCCACTAATAACGGGAAAGGAATGGTGTTATTCGCGAATATATGATAGGTACAACAATTGGATTTTCCCCTCTAAACTCTACTAGAGGTAATCATTCTGCCTATCAACACCTTTAGTCAAAACCTATAAGTGATCCATATAGCTAATATAATACTCTAGTTTCTCTAAATATAGCTATAACGGATACAAACTGCGTATTAAGTAAGATGTTGGTAAATATTTAGGATATTAAACAGAAGTACATTATCCTTTCCGACATATTTATAGGCAGCCTCCATAAATTTTAATGCTGCCACCTAAACTGGATACGCTTTTTCAATATCTCCAAAAAAAAAATCTTCAATAACTCTCGTCATAACCATCATCAGAGGGGTCAAATCAACGCCACGTGCCCTAGGTGTGCCTACAAAAGGTATACGACCTTTACAGAAACAACAAGAGCTTTAACAAAAGCGCTGGGCAACTAGGCCGCACTTGGAGGAAAAGGACGTAATCATTCACCGATCTAAACGCTTTATCGTGAATACCTATTATAAAGCTTTTGACACGTAAAAACATAATTGAAAAATTCGAAAATTTGTATACCGGGTTCATAAACAAACTATTAACATTTTCTTCCATCGTTTCGACGTACCCGACTTTAAACTAAGCAACGCGTGTTAACGTTTTATATAGAGGCGCATGTTACTAATAACGTCGAAACCTATGGCCCGAAGTAATAATTAGGTGGCTTTCATATCTTCCTCCTCTTACACAATTCAATTAATCCCAAAAATCCCTTGGAATATTTTCTTTTACCGTTTTAAACGACTTTACTATAATAACTTCCCTAACGATCGTACCTATTCCCTGACTCCCTTATAACAATATTAAACCCTTTAACCCGACAACTCCAAAAATTATATAAGTTATCGTAAAAGACTATGATAGGATACCTATTTTCCTAGCAACGTAAAAGACTCCATCACCTGCATAAAAGCTATAAGGTTTGACCTGTAACTACCCAAAATACCACCCCTTATAATACAATACCCCTTGAAAGACAACAGAAAAAAGTGACATATAGGTTTTCGTTAAAATTTTAAAAGACCTTAAACGAGACGTTAAGGAATACTCTTTGTAATAAACTCTTATTGAATATATAAAATAAATTCTATTTGTTATTAAATTGGTAAAACAATCCTTCATAAATTTTATCATTCATTATTTCAACATTATTATGAAAAGTCGGGTCTTCTTTTTCAAAAAATTATATCAATTTTTTCTCAATTTTCTAGAGAAAACTTCATTTTATTTCACTAGTCCAAGTAAACTTATATGGTAAAGAAGCTTCGTTGCTTGATTTATACGTGTTTATTTTAAAATCCCTATCCAAACTTTAAAAGTAATCAAAAAGTACACGACAATTTAGGTCAAAAATATATTAATTTAAGTTTAACCATCGATATATAAATCCAATGTTCATAAATATTGAACGAAATGGATCGGTTGGATTTTCAAACTCATTAAGTCCTTCTGTCATTTCAATAATAACTAATAATTTCAAGTGACAAATAAACAACGCCAGCTTTAATGTTATAATTATATTTATTTCTAATAATATATTAATATACGTTACGTACGGCCAATGCGGCACCTCAACCACGAAATGTTGGCAAAAAAATCGTATTACGAAACCGTATAGATCGAGAATCTAATGAAAAAACTACTATGATTGTTTCGTTCAATTTATTTTAAGTTTTCGACGTTACATAAGGAGAAAGAAAGAAATTATATCATTTTTTTTGAAACGCCAGTAAAAACGGATTGAAAATTCTAAGTAACCTTGTTACAACACGAAGATAATGGTGAATTCCTTATCTAAAAATGCCATTGCGACAAAACCCGGCGAATTAAACGCTCGCCCAACGATAAGAGGCCGCGAAAACCAATTTTATTACGTTAATATATACTAATACTTCACCAATAAAAACGCGACACGATTCGCACTTCCCATTCGCGTTTTCAAAACCTTTGATTACGCGACCTGATACATTAATCCGACTTTGTTACATAATACCTCTTTACACAAAATCGTTATATATATGATAAATAAAACTATTCACACCGAAAAATATTATGTATATAAAGCTTTAACGATAAAAACTCCGCTTTACCCCATAAAAAGCCTTAACGTGCCCAATACTAATGAAAATCCTGTTTTGGGAAAAAAACTTTTAAATAACAGAAAAGGCGACTATTAGTCTTATAATCTGTACGATAAACTAAAGACCTTTAAGATTATAAAAGCTAATCCAAAATGGACGAAATTTTATGTAACAAGAATGTAAACCATTTTAGCTATTGTAATCAAAACTTTATATAACAAAATAATTCCAACATTAAAATTGGTTATGTTTATATGTAAACCAGAATTCACATCCCCTCTAATCACTTTTACAAACCACAACGTTTTAATGGTTTCCTTGAATTAAAACAACCTAACGAATATAAACTTTGTGCCAAACTAAGGTACAACTAACATGAACATTCCAAAATATAAAATATACTTACGCTAAATATATACAAACCAGATAAACATTGTCAAACGCCTAAAATGAATATAAGGTTGAAATTTATTTGTGTAAATATAGGAAAGATAGTTATCTTATCTTAAACTTTATTAATAGGTTATACGGATGAAGAGGTAGGCGGTCCTAATGAGTAAAAACTTTAATGTAATTAAAATGATAACGGTTAAAACTCTACATAATGCCACCTAAGTTATAAGATTTCTTTTATACGTTCGAAATTAGAAAAAAATTGCCTCAAGGTGTGGACGCATACGGGAAACAATTTTTATAACCAGGTATTCAATCTTTTCAGCGTTAAAGAAGAGGCTTATTTAACCGTAATATCATTCCAACCAAATCTCGAAAAAGATTGTTGATATTTATATATTAATATAATCGATATTATAAATGTATACCATAATTAATTTGCTAATGACGAGTTAATTAATATTTTAAATTAGGCGTTTGAGTTTCCAAATATTACTAAATGAAATGTTAACCTCGATTATGATCAGGTAAACCCTATATTAGGTAATATTCATAGGGGTAAAACCTTGGATTCCTAGGACTTCAAGATAGTTATATACTTTAACGACGAAATAAAAGTTTTTATATAATATTTAAAACAAATTTCTGGCTTTACTTTTATTAATATTACCAATATTATAATAATCATCCGATCCAGCCTCGATAGGTGTTTTGATCATAAAGTTTAATCAACTACCTTTTTAGTTTATAGGTTTTATACTTTTCAAATTAATTTGAATTAGTATCGCAAACTAGTTAATGAAAATTGAATACTCTAATCGATATGAGGATAATGTTTTCGTCATTCGAGGTCGAAATTACGAACAAGACCTTAATGTATACGTAGGTAAATTGTTTTGCCCAACTGTTCATCAATACCTTGTATGTAGTTGGAAAACTCGCTGCAATGTAAGTTGAAGTAGTGAAGTAATGGATTCCCCAAATTTGCCGGTTTCTTTATTATATAAAGAAAATAAACGCAATATGGTTACGCGACACTAGGTAGGTTAAATAAAAAAACTATTTTAACAAATTATTATAAGCTGAGGCTCGTATATAAAGAATTAAACTCAATTAAACCGCCTAATTTACGGAGATTTATAAAACAATCAACTGATAAAAATTTCCTTTTCCCGTTCAAACCACTGTTTTCGAAATGAAGGAATATTTTATTTTTGACATTCGCTCATAGAGGTCAATCGTATGAAAGTATATTTTAATATATCTTCTGCAGAAAACAATTTTCGAAGCAATATTTTTTCAAGAATTATTATAACTTAAAATATACCATTTCTTAGAGTTTCGATATTTCTAATGAAAAGATCTATCGTAATATCTTGAATTCATGAAACATATTGGCAAAACATTATAATACAATAATCCGTTTGTTTGAAACATATGAGGAATGAATAATAACATCTTTTAATGTATTTCATATTTAGTATTTACGGTTAACAATTCTTTTGTTAGGTTAATAATAATTGAAAGTATTAATAATATCGAAATTAGGTGAACATCATTCATTTCATCCCCGTTTTAAAGGCTAATCGCATGGATCCTATTATATTTCAAAGGTTTAAAACATATTTTGATACGTTTTTCGTTTTGTACGTTTATTATCTGGGGTTCAATCAACAATCAATACGGTTTTGGGGTATTGAAGAGATTTTTTTCGAATTTTGTAACGTTTTTTACCTACAATATTGAGTCATCTCTAATAAGCGATAAGATTACCTTAACATTTTCCCGAGACATATAAAAAGCCCTCAAATATTTTCTCCACAATAGCCTTATATAAAGAAAACGACTTTTAAGATGATATTGTAGTTTATTTATCTTATTAAAGAGTTTTTAACAAACAAATATTATCATTCGATATTGAATAATAATTATATAGTTTTCAAACCTTGATCATAACACCCCTTAAAGCTTTATTCTTTCCCCGATTATATAGAAAATATTCATATCAGAAGTCGTTAAACGTTGCTTCAACCGTATTTTGATATACGTTGACGACTTATTATTTCTTCTAATGTTGGACGTCTTAGAATTAAAGTTTACGAAACTCGAAACCGACTTATAAAGTTCTAATCCGTGAGAAATTAATAACAGACTTATTATCGCCTTCGGAAAATATAAATTTTCATATATTAGAAGTAGCTAGAATCCAATCAAGTTTCAAAAAAAAATAGTATATTTATCTTTTTCGTTTTTAAACATCTTTATTTGCTTGCAAATTTCTCTTCGAAAATTGAAACATTTAATAAACAATAAGTAAGGTTATTGTTTAATCTAAATTTATTAAATTATGTATATATAGAAAAACGTGTAACGATGGTTTTCAAGTTATGTAAAATTACAAAAAACTCCTATATACGAAATATGTGCCTCCATTACACCCCCTTCAAACAATTATAGTTATTCACTTCGTACGTGTACTTATTTAATACTTTACAAGCTGGTTTACCCGCAATAAATTAAAAGACTTCGAAAAATAAGTTATAATCTCATTGGTTACCGCGACCAAAACGGTCGCCCCGTATCATAAAACTTTACCTAATATTGTAGTCGTTAAAACCGCAAACCTAACTTTCTATAACGTAAACTTAAAATAACAACGTTTAAAATTTTCTTTTTACTTGAAAACTATAGACGTTAAATATCTCGTCATTTGATATATCTCAACGTCCTTTAACTCTTCATTGTTAATAACTATATAAAGAGACATTATGCCTCTAATATCAGTCACAAACAGGTTTACTTACCTTAAATATGTAGTTAAATAGTTCGCTCGGCTTTAAGTAATAACAAAAACACTTTTACACGTTCCTTTCGATTTTAAAAACGTATTATAACTCGTTCTACACGCTATAAAACAACCTGATTTCGTTTATATTTACATGTAATAAATAAAGCATTTTCTCATTTTCCTCAATTTATACCATTATCGTTACGATTTTAACCTTGGTTTTGTGAAAATCATATGGGCGGTTAAATAAAAAAACACCGCTTTAACTTTGGATATTGAAGATTGCAACTTCAACGTGTATTATATTACAGGATTTATCATTGAATAGAAATAACGTTTGAATAAAGAAATATATATCGAGTACAAACACATATTTTGTCATAACGGTAACGTTACTATAAAAGGATCGATAACTTTTACCTCATTATATATATTTTTTTGTTGGTAGGGCTTTAGACGTTACAATGTTGTCGATTCGATTAGTTGAAGTAACATTTGTATTATGTAGTCAAGTGGTGGATATATAATTCTAGGTTTGGAAGACTGCTAGCCGGTTTATAGAGTAATTTGTACTATTAATTACTTAGCTAGTACTTTAATTCAAAGTGGGTATATGATGTAATTTACTTACAGCTAATATGGTAAGCACACAAGAAATTATGCACTTAACTTGTAGTCAGTAAAGTTAACCTTTTACATTATAATTACTACTATTCCAATACTAACGGCTTTTTATTTTGTACGTGTACGCTAATTTGGTCGATGAAACTTTTCTAGTTATCTTCAAACTACGTTTTCGTCAACTAGTTAGTTTCCTATTAATTCCAAGTAACTTCCGCCCCTATATTGACCCCAATTACCTTCAATTGCTCCATGACTTCAAGTCTTGACTTTACCAACTCGCATTTATAACTCTTTTTCCACAAGCTAATGTATACTAACCTACTACCAAAATTAGCTGTTTTAATTCATGTGGATTAAGCTGTTTACCACTTGAGTTACCTATATAGGCTAACAGATCTACTACTACCTCTGATACCATTAGTTCTACTATTTATCTTAATTAACTTGAGTTAAGATATTTGTTAATTTCTTTTAACCTTCGTGAGTTACTTAATTCACTTCTGCTTTCAATTTAACCGTGATATTTAAAAAAGTCGTCATCGTCGGCTTCATTCCTCCAACAATATTTCAATTCGCTAGTATATCCTAGTTCATTAATACATAAATTGGCTTTTCCAGTTATCTTGTTAATGTATCTTTCTATACTTATAGTTAGCTTATTACTATTTACAAATATTTGAAAGGTTTTATTTAGCAACGTCTTCCTTATAACATTAGCGTGATTATCTTTTCTATTGATTTATCGAAACTCCTTGATTTCCCTACCTTAGTAAGCTTTACAGAGTACGATAATATCCATTATAAGGCGTTTTTTGCTTATAGTTCCGATCTTTAAGATGCATTCTAACTGGCTCCTTAAGTCGGTATAAATTACCACCGGGATTATATGAATCTTGAATTACCTAGAGATAACTTTAATAGTTCCCAATAGTATTTTATTTTTATTGAAGCCAGTTATTATCCGGTAAACCTTTAAAGTCGATACAATATGGTAAATATTTTAACATTTAACAGAGAGTTAGTAAATCAAGTTACCTGTAATGTTAAATTGATCTTTACGCCTATATTTATTCACAAGAATTATAAGGAAGCCGACCTGTAAGGACAAGTCTATGTTTTTTTTAAATGAGCTATCCATAAAAATCATCAATTTATATCTCAAAAGATCAATTGGAATTATAATAATCCTTCGGCTCTAATTTCGCATCTGCTATTCCAATCCCTTATTTACTCGATCAAAGTTTTTATCTGTTGGGTCCTATACTTATACCATAATTGGTAGGTTTTGAAAGGCTTCCGGTTTGTATAGGGTAGCGATATAGCTATCACGGGCGAATTGTTCCAAGTATTATTAAGATTTAGCTATTTTATTCTAATTAATTGTATCCTAGTTGCTACCTTAACCCTTTAAGGGAAAACTAAGGCCAGTATTAATACCAAGTACGTGAATTAAAGATCCTTTAAGGTTAAGTTGGTTATCCTTCGCCAAATCTGTAACTGGATTACAATTATAGAATTTTAAGTCTTTAATCGCCTACTATTCGAATACCAAAAAGCCAGCCGTTACAACAAAAAAGATATCGTTAATTTATATACCTACCAAACTGAAGTCGTTCTTCTAAGTTACTAACAAGTACAGATCGTATATTAAAAACTTTATACCAAGTAGTAACTTAAAGTACGACTAATAAGTTTAAAACCACTAAACACCTACTTTAGTCAATCTGTAAAATGGTTTAATATATGGTATTACCTTCCCCAGAGGATATATAACATGTAATACCTGTGTTAATTTCAGTAACTTAATCTGCAGTAAACTGATTGCTGATTGTATATACGCTTACTTTTTGTCGTATCTATTTAAGGTAAAGTTTTTTTTATCTTGACTATAAAACTTGTTGTTAAATAGAATAATATATATTAGTTAATTTTCAAAATCGTTAGCGACTGCATAAGGATTCAACCCTCATTTCATCACCGTATTCTCAAATAATGAGGTGTGACTTTTAATACAGCCGCCCTATAGTTTTATCTTCAACCTCGTATATAATTATCGACCTAAAAATCGTGATATTTGGGTTATAGGGGTTAAAGTTAACTTTAGGCACGAATTGTATAACTTATCGAATTAGGAGCCGTTAATTTAGACCCTATTATTTTATTTAAGAGTCTACTAAAGGTTTTAATAACACCTTATACACGAAGTTTAAATACCAAGTCCTCGTCGTTCTTTTCTTTCCCATTTAATTAAGCAGTATTATTGATACAACTCGGTATATATTTTGTATCCTTAATGTTCCTTTTTTTAGTAGTCGCTCACACTAGGGGGATTTTTATTCGTTTATCGATAATAAGTGGAAAAGAACTGTATTACCTTATTCTCTTAACTTAAAGGTCTTTATTGCCATCGTTATTCGCTTTAGTATAGGGTTTGACTTGGGTGGTACGAAACGTCGCAAGGATATTGATAGTTTTAATAAGTATTATGAGCTCAGCAATACTTAGAATCTTATATAAGTTATCCCATTTATCTTTCTCCCACTATACAAGAACTTTACCCTGTAACTTCAAGTAAGTACGTTAATTATTGTAGGGCTGTTTCTAATGTTAATGTTATTATTAACTTAATTTTATGCCGATTGCTCCCATAGCTCCTTTAGTTTTTTACCGTAGATTACAGCTTTCTTTTAGATACTTATCAATAGTGTAGATTTACATGTCAAACATTGATATACTCTAAAAACCAATAGCATTAGTATCAAGCCGTCAAAGTCCATAATATCATTCATGCCTTTCACCACTATCTAAAGATGTAACTTTTGATTTGTAAAGCTTTTAATCTTTAGTATAAGAATATCTTACATGCGTCGAAGTAACGCGTATATTATTTCAATCTTATCAATACTTTAATAGGCATCAATAAGCATCTATTTGTACTGGATTCGTATTTTATTCACATTTATTTAAAACTTCGCGGCCTTAAAATTGGAACCGGTATCGTGAACAAAGAAGTTAGGTAGGTCTAAGTACGTGTTAATTTATAGAATTTCCAATGTTTTCCACGTATCTTTTGCTGACAGGGATTTTAGAAACTTAGCCTTGTAGGAAAGAGTTACGGACTTACTCACATGAACAATGAAATAATTATTAAATTAAAATATATTAATAAAGGTTTTTTGATGAATTCTTTCCTCATTTCCATACTAACTTAGATTTTCGGGTGACTAGAGTATATGTTTGGTAGTAAGAACAAAGCATTTCGACGGCTTTTAAAGCAAAATATTTTATATTGTTATACCCTATGGATTTCAAAACTTTATACAGCTTATCGACGGCTGGATGGTCAAAGCGTCAGTATAGTTGGCTTATCTCTTACTCCGTCAGATTCAACACCATTCCTTTTAGCCCGTATACAAATTATAAATACACTTATTTAGAATTAAGATAAAACTTTGAGCTGTTTTTAATCAACTTATTAACGTTAACGTCGAAGTCAACGCTAAAGGCTTGTATATCCTTCAATTAAAGGAGAAAAGGGTTAGAAAATTTAAAGATATAAAACTTAATAAACTTAATAATAATTCAAATTATCGTTATCCCCAATAACGATAATTATTCTCTTAAGTCAAAGCCTACTTTAACCTTACTCATATTTTGACGGTTAATTTCTGTAACAATAATATTTTCTTTTTGTAATATCACATACTACTAATTGTCGTTTATTAAGTACCTTATTCCCCCCATATCTAGTATAATACTTTGAAACGTGTAGTTTGTCATAAGCTTGTACCTAGGCTAATGGTTACCAGGGATCTAGCCCTAGTAGTTATCACGTTTCTACGGCACTCTAAAGCTGCTCGAAAGCCACATAGTAGCATGCTCTCATATGTTACATAACCAGGTCACCCCCCTTTCTTTTTTACAAGTCTGTATTAGCTCTTTAACAAGGTTTTCTCCTCTATTCTGTATCGAGGTTTATAAACAGAATTCGACCACCTAAAGCGATAGCTCCGGTTTTAGTTTCTTTACGTATAAACCTCAAGTTCTTTTCCTGATGGTAACTTGATTGCTTATTAGCGACTATAGCCTAGGGTTATATTTTCTTCTTCCGACCCTCCGAATCTTACCCTCTATATTTTAAAGTAGTTTCTCAACATACGTGTTAAAAACAGCTTCAAAGTATATTAACGGCTTAACATAATTATTTCAAAAGTTAATATAAAATTTTTACCGACAACCGATATATAAAGCTCATTGATCTTGATTAAGCCACTTATAAGTATGTTCTACACCTAAAATAACATATCACCAACGTATTGAACACTTGAACAAATATAATCCGGCAATTCAAAGTTACCGATACGCTTACGTTTTCGAAAAAAAAACCTCCCTCAAAGGTTTTCACTACGTTACCTATGAACGACGTGACTATTACGTCGCTTTTTACCGGAAACTGTATCAATTCCTCTGACGATAAAAACTCGAAACTTTTTAATTTAGATTACGATACCAGGGATTTACTTAATAAATATCAACGACTTGAACGTAAACTTTGAATCTAATTGGTTATGGTTTTTAACATTAAGTTACGATTTTAGGTATAAAAAGCTACAATTTTATATAGGTTACGTGAGAACCGGAAAATTATCGGTACTAAAAAATCACTTTTACGCTGTTTTTCAATGATTGAAGGGCTTTAAGAAAACTGTTATAAAAAGCTATTACGCTTGTAGTAGCGACAGCTATACTAACGACACTAGTATTTTTAGAGATATATTTTTCACTTTTTACTATCATCCCGACAGAGTTCAAGCCATTAACTATCGCTTTACAAATATAATATAAAAAGCCTATAAACCATTTTACATTTTTTTGAAAATATCCAAAAAGATTTATGTACGAAAGTTTGAGGCATAGTTTGGAAATCCGCTACTAAGTTCGCTATTTTCGAAACGATATTATCGATACGTTGATTAATACGTTATTCCCCCTCGATATATCCGCTAATTATGGCGAATAGGTCGTCTGCGTTCAATTTATTAATAGGTGACTTTACAATCTCCGTATTCGTCACAGTAAGTCCAACTATACTAACGTTAATACTAAAAATACTTTACACAGTTGGAGTAATAACAGCGATGTGTCTACCCGTAATAGCTAGGAAGACGTTATCATAACTAGAATAAGCGCCTTTTGGGCCGTTCCTAAACGACTCGTTATTTGGGTTAACTATTTGGAACTCTCCTGTTGTAAAGTCCTGCGGCTATATTTACGGTATAACGAAAACGGTTATCGTATCCGTAATTACCTATTAAACCTAACATAACACTCGAGAGGCTCTAATGCCAAGGCTATCATAAATTTTACCTTATTTCAAACGAAAATCATATTAATTTCGAAAGAGACAAGTGCAACATCTATATATAATTGAATATAAAAGGTAATTTGATTTTAATTTGATTCAATAAATCTGAAGCGGTTTTCAAATAACTTCCTGTTTATAATTAATTTACTCTACAATTTGATTTTTTCAATTACGGTTTAGTAAAGATTTGCTACAAATATTATAACGTCGCTAGTAAATAACTTACTAATCATTGAAAGTTAATACTTATTTCTATTCTAGTTAAAAATTTAGTAAGGCTACGTATCATATATACAGTTCCTCTTTATGTCTATTTTTTATATAACCTTTTTAGATGATACATTCGATGAATAATAACACCATATATGAATTTATATTATCCCTAATTTATAATATAATATCACTTTACAAAAATTCTTTTTAAAATACTAATAAATAACTTATACCTCTCCGAATTATATACTATTTTAAGGATGAATTGGTAATTATCTCGTTTAAAAAACGGGTTTACTCTAATATTAAAAATATCTCAAAAATCAACGCCGCCACGTTTTACGTTATTCTACGAAAAACACGAAGGAACCGAACTACTATTACGCGACTCGCTGCCGTCTCTTTCGAAAATATCAACAAAACACTCGCGCTAAAGCTATTTGTTTTTATCAATGATAACCTCCTCGACGCTTTCAAAGTCTCGCCCTTCTATTAGATAAAGCTCTTAAAGATAAATTACCCCTTACTACTCCGAAACTAACCAAGAAATCTTCTTTTAAAACAACATCCAAGACTAGCTATTAAAGGTTTCATAAAGCCCATTATACGGCATATCGCGGGAAAAGCTTTTCATATTAAATAAAACGTTAACTAAATTACTCAACCAAGGTTACATTCGAGCGAATAACTTCTTAATAAATGCCTTTGTATTTCATGTCAAAAACCCTAAACGCAATTTACGTTTATATATTCATTACCGTTAATATAACGTTATTATAAAGGTTGATTGCTACCCTTTTATACTCATTAAGGAAAAGTTTACAAATATCTTTCAAGTGAAGTAATTTATGAAGTTAGATATCAAAACCACTTTATACAAGCTTTGTAATTGGGATGCGAACGAATAAAAAACTACATTACATATATGTTTTGGACTTTTCGAATAGTTCGTTTATCTTTTCGGCTTTTTCAATACATTCATTACATCTGAACGTTATATTAATACTTTGTTAGTCTCCTTATTGAACAATTTTGACTCCGCCTAAATTGACGATATTCCAATATACTTTAGCAATACTGTTAATAATTGTAAAGCTAATGTTAAATGGTTATTGAATATTTTGAACAATAGGTGCCTTAACTTGATATGTCAAAATGTAAATTTAACGTTTACAAAATTAAATACCTTGGATTCGTTATATAATCTGAAGTTAGTATCCGTATCAATCCGAAAAATTCACGCATTATACGGAAATAGGCGGCTTCCACATTTATTTTAAAAGTAAAAGTTTTTTTTTTGGGTTCGCCAACTTTTACTGATATTTCATTCACGGTTATTTCACGATTATTAGGCCTTAACTTAGCTAACTCGAAAGGGTATCTACTTTAGTTAGAGAACCGAAGAGAACACCAATTTTGAAGGATTTGAATTTATTCTTTTTTAAACACATCCTTGCTTAATAGAGCCTCGACCGAAATACCCTTTTAAAAGCCGATTAGTTTAGTTAAGCCTCAAATAACTATTTACTTCAACGCGATAACTAGGGTAACTTACGCCTAGTGGTATACTACTTTCATTGTTTATTTCTTATCAAGTATAATTACGAAATTCACAATAAGGAATTACTTGGGATTATTAGCTATTTGGAAACGTAAAACGTAGAGTTTCGGGGCACAGAACAACTGTTCACTATTTTCATGAATTATAAAAACTTAGAAAACTGTATAATTACATAACGACTTTCTAAAAGATGGGTCTATTAATTTGAACGCCTTTTTTCATTTCGTTTCAAATTGGTTCATAATAAAATACTAACTATATATGAACTAATACATTTTTACGAAAAAAATAGGATGTTTCTAAAGGTGTTTCCTACCTATATCTTTTAAACCGGGAACATTAGCTTTTATGCTTCCAATAAACCGCTTTCAAATAATTCCCAAACACGTATATCTTACGGTTAACTGTCGTTAACGAATTCATTCCCAAAAGTTACGAATTTTTCACTAATATCGACTTCCAAAAGAATTGAAACACCTTTATTACCCATAACGTTACCTAACCCCAATTAATTCGTGAAATATGTATAACTACCGAAGTTTTCCTACCGATATCCGTACTCATAACAATCAAGTATTTAAGTTTTTAATTTCGAAATATTGAGTAAACGATAATAGTTATTTTGCGATTTCATATCCATATTGAGATACCTGTTTAGGAACCGCTTACTACTGCGTTAATATAGGCTACTTACGATTTACTCCTTATTAACCACCCGGGCCGGAACTTTATTATCATTATCCTTTTCAAAACGTACTTTTAACCCGGGTTACACCGTGCGATAAGGCATTTATGACGGAATTGCGATATTTGTAGGCGTACAACCTAATGAGTTATCATCGGAAAAATCTCCTAAAACTCCTCCTAATTTCTAAGTGGCTTTAAAGTGAGCTGTCTATCGACTTTATAATCGACCTTCTTAAGAAACACGCCAGTAACCCACATTACCATATTATTATTAAGTATCGTTTAAACAAAACTATCACCCTGAAGTCTATAACTTTTATAAACGTTAAAATTTATACAAAGCGGTTTTTAAGTTGTTATTATTGATTTTACGGATTTTCCCATGTAATTTTCAATCATCGGGTGCTAAATTAGACTGTTGTGTTTTAAAAATCATCATATGATTTAATAGTGGTTTATCAACAGTTCAACACTGATTTCTACCCCGAAACCAACTACATCACCAAACTTATTAATTAAAAAGTCCTGACGTACTTACGTTTTTATATTGTATATATTTCATTCAAATAAAATCATTCATTACCTTATTATGAATTAACGCTCAATAATAAGAATAGGACTATTATCAATATCAATTCGTTTTTCATAACCCACGGCTATTAAATCAACTTTATATAACCCTTATAACACTTAATAGTCCCAATTACAACAATGCGAACGAAAACCTAAAATTTTCTTCAACGTATCCACGAAGTTACGAAATTCGTATAAACTATAATAACAGCTACATCACAACGTATGAAAAAAGCCGTTAGTAAATAACGCTTCAATGAAAACGTTTACGTATCGATAACAACATCTAACTTCTTTTGAAAAACAATAGACTAAATACGGTTTAAAGAAATCGAGCTAATTTTACAATAAGTATTGTAAAACTTGTGTTATTAATTCCTACATTATCTAATTTAACATTTCAAAAGAGAAATATCGCAGGTATCACGTAAATCAATTTATTCGAGTCTTTTTCGCATCTGCTTCCGAGTTAACAAGCCCGTGACTTTTAATTGCGAGTTATCGATATTTTATGTAATGACAGCAAAATGAAACTGAAATATTACGTTGAAAATATCACATAAACTCGAAACAAACCCTAGGTTAATCGCCTTCGGCGTAACAATCTTTTGAAACGATAGTTATTAGTTAAATATATAGGTTACATATACTTAACTTAAAAGCCGTTTTCAAACGTTTTTAACATCGTGGATTTCGACGTTTTCGAATTACATTATAAGTCGACTAAAAATAACAATAAGCCTTTCCGACCATCTTGTAAACAGGTCAAAATTACTACAATTTACGTTATAGAACTACAATAAAGCCGATGTTTTACGAGTACCGCGTATGAACAAAACTATATGAAAAAACGACCAAAGTTACTCGAATATATACTGAAACTCGTCTTCTTCGAAATAGTTACCTAAGAACTTATTTCCCATTATCACTAACTTACTTAATTTAAGGTTGATACATCCTAACTTACTATTAATACGCCTGGGTATTTAAACTAATTGTTTATTCGTCTTAAGTTACGCACCCTACTCGTTTATTAATAACGATTCCTACGTTTACTTTGAATACGTTAAATAATGAGGAAATTACGCGATTTATTTATGAACGGTATAACTTATGAGCCGCTTAAACGGATAGGCGTAGTACGTATTAAGCTCGCGCCGCCGCGAGTCTTAACCGTCCTTAATATAATACGCTGAACTCTTATAGCCTTTTTTGTTACTACGATCAACGTCTACATGTTTTATAACCGCTCATTAATTCCTGGAAAATAGCTGACGAATAACAGACTTCCATCGAACCTAAATATTAAACGCTAAACAAACTTTAGATAGCTCCTTTAAAGTCTTATTTATATTAGAATTGAAGTCGAAGGGCGTATATATATACCCAAAACTACGACCTATATTGCTAATAAAATAGAGACGATAACGGGATCCGGTATTCAGCCGTTTGTTAGCAGTTTTCTAACAGTTATATAGATTCAACTTACCTTCGATTTCCTAGCAAAATGTTCGCGAATCATACGTTATCTGTTAAACGTATTCGAAATAGGTTTGCTTACGTATTTCGTTATAGTATATATCAGTAACCCGTAAGGTAAGGAATTATACGTTTGTTAATAAGGATAAAATAGCTTTCAAATAGATATACTTGCGTGTTTAATAGCCTTATCAACAGCCGCGATGAGCTAGGGTTTGATTTTAAGGGCTACCAATGACAATAATAGAAATATAAAAAGTAAAAGAAGAGGGAAATTAAAAGGCGTTAAGTGTGTATACGACTAACTATAATTATACTGTTAAGAATAGTTTCAGGCAGGGGGTTTTATATTTTCGAAGGGGGGACTTATAGAACTGTTTATAAGGGGGGAGGCAACGGCGGCATCTTTTATACTATGCCAAATCGTTCAATAGTTTGGTGTCTTTTACACGATAATACAACGTTTGAAACCTTTTTGAAGCGGTTATTTCGTATCTATCACACTCCTTAATCCTCCAGCACTTTTTATTACCTTTTACACCCCGCCACGTATAAGGCAGGGTTGAAGGGCGAAGGGGGGGGGGAGGTAAACCAAAAGATAATATTATAGGCTAATACCTAGACTAGTGGTTACTAGGGATCTAGCCCTAGTATTCATCACGTTTTTACAGCGCTCTAAAGCCGTTCGAAAGCCATACGGGAACAAGCTTTCACATGTTACATAACTAGGTTACACCTATTTTTTCTACAGATCCGTAGCAACTCCGTAATAAGGTCTTCTCTTCTCTTTTTCATAGAGGTTTATAAATAGAATCCGAACACCTAAAGCGATAAATTCAGCCTTAATCCCTTTACATAGTCCGCTTAATTATCGTTAAGGTTAAAGATATATAAATGGTTAAAGATTTAATTAGGGTGAAAATAAAGGTTTTCACTACTTAAACCGGATAAAGAAACACGGTTAACTAGTTACTAGGACGCGTTGAAATCAGAAATGTTATATTACATACCCCTTTTAGTCGTATCGTCGTCGTTACAATACTTTCTATTTTCGAAGTTTTCAATCTGGTTAAATTAGTTTTATTTCAAGGTATTAGAATATTAGGAGAAATACGTCGCCTATTATTTATAACGTTTAATCAAAGGGTTACGAATAGATTAATAATAGGATTCATTACTTATTTAATACATTTCGACATTATTTCAACGATAATTATTTTGGTCGGCAAGTCTATTTAAATCTTACCCTTATTATCTCAATTGTTCTAATTGTAGTTTTAAATTCGGAAGTATTACACGAAATTTTAAACGTTCAGGTTTCCCGTACTTACAATCGATAAATTATACTATTACACTGTTTGTTTTATTCATATCTCGGAGGTTATTAGCTTAGGGGTATATATTAAGCGAGTTTAACGTATATGCTATCACAATCGCGAACGAGGACCTCAATTATCTGAAAAGGACTTCATAAATGATATATAGGCGTTATAATGCGTATTTAATCTCGTTAACGCCTGTAATATTGACCCGGACCTATTCGTGATACGTGAATTCGCTATTGTGGCATATCCCTATTACTTACTAGCATAACATCAACTTATCAAGCATTTAATTCAAAACATATATCGGTATTTCCTTCTTTTTCTTTTTTATTATTATTGTCATCTACTTTATAGTAATCTATTTCGTATCATACTTTACAAGGTGGATATTATGCCCGAAATAACTTTTTATATCGTTATAGATTTCGTGAAAGGTTTTTACTCGTATAAAAAAGGTTAGGTAATAATCCCTTATATGTTTTGTAAGTATTTCGGAAAATAGTGAATGAAAATCAAAATGACGAACCTCTATATATTTGCAAATATTCAGAAATAGTATTATCTTCACAATGAAAAGGTTGTAAGGCTCCCTTTCCTACTTTGATAAATAATTCCATTGGGGAAATTTATAAAAAAAATATTTAATATTTACCATTTTGATAAGTCTAGAAAAAGGACGCGATAATTATTCCAATCTTCGTTAGTATTCCTGTCAATTCAACCCTTAAAGCCTCCAAGTCGCGGTGTTAAAGGTAATTTTTAATCGTTTGGCCTAAAAGCTAAAGTCATATAGTAAGGTCTATGGTACGTTCACACGCATAGGCGTATTTGCTATAGAAAGCTTCGCCTTCAAAAACTTGGTGATTTTAAAGAAAGTACTAATGGTTAAAAGGGACATGATTGTAAAGAGGGTTTGGTGGAATTTAACAATATTATTTAATTAACCGAATAATGCTAGTTTTCATTGTTTTTGCCGTGTTAGTAACTACTTCTTTATATATTTTACTGCAGCTAATGGCATTTTGCGCATTATTGCGTAAATATTTTGGACTAACTAATAAATTAATAGGTTTTTAATTTTTAACGCGCGAAAAGGTTCAATTCACATGGATAGGAAGTACTTTAAAACGCGTGTAAGGGCGTTGTGAGTCTTGAAAGCCTCTTCCCTTCAGGTATCGTTCTTAAGGGTATTCCGTAAATGAAGCTAATTCGTAAAAAGCCACTATTAGTTTGTTAAAGTTTTTACCCAATAAATATACATTTCTACGATTAAGCTTCGCATTTAACTTACTTTTTATCTCTTTTTGGATTAACTTCTAAATGTTAAAGGTCTAATCTCCGACAAAAACGCAAAAAGTTTAAAAGACGTTTTTACCGCGATCGTATTCACTATTACCCTAGTTAAGGATGTAGATATCGACGAAGTTAACTTAATATCATTCTGTTAAATCTTCGTCAACATTTAGCCTCTAAAGTTCCTTATCATGATACTTAGAAAAAGGAGGTTCGAAAGCTTTAATTGCCTCCATGCGCTTTTATCTGGGTGCATTCTTAAGGTATTGGCTGGTATAAGACTTGGTAATTAAGAGACTTGGTGATTCGGAGATGTAGGGACTTGACGATTTAACGTAAAGTCGCGCGACACAGCTCTCTAAGCGCGACTTGGCGATTCTCAGTGTTTTTATTTAAAAAAACGATCTTTACGCATAAATTGTTGTATAGGAAGAAAAAAAATGAAATAATTATAAATGTTTGGTATTAAAGGAAAGATTGAAGGCTATTTATCATTAATGGAAAGTGAAAGTTAAAAGTTGTATGCTGCAAAACTTGTTCTCTTTTATAGCAGTAACAACAGTAGTAGTACTGATTTAGTTGCTTGCTAACTTGTCGTTTTAAACTTTAACTGTCAATTTCAATGCTTTTTAAAAAGGATTTGGTAAATATTTCTTAATTATTCCAATAGCGATACTATCGCTACCTCTAATTGGAAGTAAAACCTAATACAACCTAAATATCTTGACTTACTGCCGTAAAAGCGGACACAATAATAAAAGCTTTTCCCAAAAATATTTCCTCTATTTTAACGTTAACGTTAGGCGCAATAAGCGGAAAGTAGCTTCTTCTTATACTTAGTTTATATTTGCTTAACCTAATAAACACTAATCAGTGTTAATAACGCTTTATACGTTGCAATTTTATCGATTTGATCAGTCTAAGTAATGGTAGTACTGTGTAATCAAGTGGTGGATGTATAGTTTTAGGTTTGGCAGGCTGCTAGCTAGTCTGCACAGGAATTTGTATATCTAATTACTTGGCCTGTACCCTAGTTAGAAATGTGCGCATATTGTCCTTAACTTGCAGCTAATACAGTAGACACTCAAAACAATACACTATACTTACAGTCAATATAGTCAACTTTACTTGTAATTGAAGTTAATCTACTGTACTACAATTACTCATATTCCAACATTTTCCAAATAGAGGCGATGAGAACGTTTTAGGGATTTGGAAGAATTACCCGTATTTCTTGAGAAATATTATAATATATATCAATAATTCATTAGTAATTAAAAGTTCAAAGGACATCTTAACTACTTCGTTTCCATAGACTTTTAATAATTTTTACACTATTACTGAAACTTACCATAACCTCATAACGATAAAATAAATGTTTAGATATATAGGTATAAAAGGAAACAAAATCGCGGACGAATTTATAAACACCGGCATTAGGCTTTCTACCCGCCTTTACGATAATAATTAACCTTTTGCCAACGAAATTAAATCCATACTCTAATTAGAGTAAAGGATAGTAAAAAAAATATAGTACGTTCAGAAAAAAACTAAGTTATCCAGTTTCTAAAATGAAAAAATCCAAATTTATGTATTCAACTAAACCTAAATCGAAATATAGCAAAATACGGCGCATGAATCGTTTCTTACCTTCGTTCTCTTTCTTATGGCCTTTCCTATACTGATTTTTAACTAGAAAGATAATTATAAGCATTGTGTATCATATTATCGAAGTTTTAAATTTATTAATGGGCATGGATGTTACGTTCAATACCCTTAAAATCGAAAGTTCAATCATTTAATATATTTACCAGCCTTTCTAAAGGTATATTAATTCGACCGCGGCCACGCAAAAAGCCTCTAAAATGAACGGATACTCGAAACCTAGATACGAAAGGTTCTTCTAGACCCTGAGGATTTCCGGGATTTTACCTGTGTTATGAAGTATTTATTGAGAGTGGAAAATATTAAATTAAGACTTAAATAAACTTGCGTTTTCACCCGCTAATAATAATAAAGTTTTATAGTTATCGACGATAATTTCGTTTTATTCCCGCCGGTTTCTTATAAATATCAATACCAACTAAAAACTTTACTCGTTAAATAAATTTAGTACCACTGTTAAAAAATATTGCTGCTACCCGTCGGACCCAACCTTATCAAAGGAAATTAGTAAGGCCTAGGAAGAAACCGGGGCCGAAAACGAATCTAACAATAAGCGGGGTAATGAATATAGGCCTGTTTTTAATGAAGCCTGTATCTTCATTACTATTATCGTCATCGTTACCGCTATTAACTCCAGCTCCGTTAATAGTAAAAGCAAGATGCGCTAATAAAACTGCAACTACGACCTAAGTCGCACCATCCTCCATCACCTCAATAACGTCGTAAAAGGGTTGCTAGAGGGTGATTAAGCATCCGAATAATTTCTTCGTAATGACGGCGATGCGACAGATGATGAAAAGCTTGGCGGTGTCGACGTTAATAGTAATATACCCGCCTTTAAGCTTAATTATTATCACTTACTAGTCTTAAATCCCTCCACGCAATACCAAAACTACCAGGACCCTTACGAACGCAATGAGCGTATTTAACGTCCTTTGCCTCCCTATCAACCTAGACTTCGTCGTTGGCTTTTACATGAAAAAAACTGTACATAATAAATATAAGGTTACATCTCGCGAGGTAAAGCGGAGTTAATGGGTGCCGTATATACTGAAGCGAGGGAGGAAACCAAAAGGAAAGAAGGAGAGAGAGGGTTATTTTAGGGGTTCATAACCCTTTAAAAAACCACACAATCCCTAACGCGAGCCCGTACGCAACGGTATTGTATACGTAAATATTATCCCTTATGCGAAAGTACTACTATTTAAATTAATACAAAAACCATAGTTACTATATACGAAATGAAAAAGTACTTATTAATATTAATAATAGGTCATCAATATTTAAAGAAAGATTTGTAATTAAAGTTTATATTAATAACGGGTCCTTTTCATCTATTCTATAGACGCAATAAATGAGTCACTGTACGTATAGGGATCTCCCAACAATATAATACAATAATACCCTACGATGTGCACATGCACATACGACTCTCATGCGTTTTATTTCCGCCTTTCGTACGGTTATTTTTTCTAATTTTATACCTTATAGTTCTAATTTCTCATAATCCACTATTATTCCATCACTAGTGACAATAGATGCTGAGCAGGGACTAAAAAGACCGCTTTTCACGGCTTAAACAAAGCTATAGTTTTCACGCCTACAGGTCTTTAAACTGTGGGACACCCTAAGGTCTTAATCAAAAGGATTCCACGGGATTCTTTAGGCCTATACATGCCTTCTACGGACCCGAAATACGATTCCTTCCGCCGGTATCTATAGAAATATTAAATATCATCTAGTATTATATTTTATAGTTAGTATTACCCCGTGATAAAAATGAAAAGAAATAGAAGTATAATAGTAAACCTTGCAACCTCCTGGAAATTGATTTACGACTATTGCTAAACATTTTTATACAAAAAAAAACTAAATTACTAGGTTTCCACTCGTTATTTTCCACCATTATTACTACCCAAACTAAATATTATTACCGCCGTCACCTAACTAAAGACATGTCGTTTTGCTAGATCTTGAATATTTTTCAAAATAATTTGAAATATATTATCGTTATTACTCAATATTATATAAACTGAAATATCATGAAGTGGTTACACATGTTAAACAACCAAAAAATAATATAAAACAAAAATAGATCTCTTCAATCCAATGCCAAGCACTCTAAGACTTTACTAACAAGTAATGACGAATGTAAAATTGAAATATGCAACAATACGGCAACGAATTAGCGAAGTTATTAAAAGCTACAAAAACCTTTATATACCTTATAATATTTTGACGCTATATATAAATGTATTTAACTAATTACGCTCTTAGTTTACGACCATAATCATTCAGATTCCAAACCTGTCTAATATACATCTTTCAACCTACAAATTCTGCAATTAAAACAATAACAAAATTTTGCCCTAAACAATTTCATAAATTATTAATAGGGAAAAGAAGATAATTCGTCTAGTGAAAAACCTTAAACTAAACGTCTGAAAAAAGACATACGCAATGATAATACTCTAATTCAAATATAAGTCAACCTCATGAGTTTCTTGATCAAAAAAACGTTTCAAAGTACTAAATCTTTAAAAATGAAAAATATTATTCAACACGTTAAACTGATACTAAATGTCGATGGAAACAAGTCATGTATTACACGAAATACTCGTCCGCCTTAACTTGGAATATATTAAACGCATTATCGATCGTAAGTATACGAAGGTAAAAGCAAAGAAAAACACATATAAGCCTATTGGCGAACATAGATATACTAGCTCTAACTTGAAAATATCACAGTAACTAATGAACCACATCTTTCTATATCGCTGAATAAGTGATAACCCCTACCATTATCATAAAATTAGCGATAATAAACCTAAGTATCTATTTAATATTTGCGATAATTACTTAAAATCAATCTTTGAAGGTATTATACCAGATAATAAAGAAGCAAAATACTTAACAAAAAACCAATTGTAATATATCACACTACAAAAGAACATTAACACGGCTATACTACTTAACTCTACGAACGTTAGTATTTATAAAGTTAAATTTAGCCTCAGGATAAAACTTTCCCTATTTAAGTCAACAATTATAATTATAATCGTTAAACTTATCGTTTTTAATATTTTATAATCCCTCATTCTCCTTCTCTTTCACCTAGATAACACAAAGAAACTTGGCGTCTATATTAACGTTCAAACTAACAAACTAGGTAAACGTAATAGCTAAAGGTTTCCACTTTATTTAAAATAGGAAGACTTATAATTTTATATTTCAAAACAGGAGGTAATAATATTGAACTTGATTATATTTGAACTTAGTTAACTATACTAAAGGTCTAATTAAATTATGGATAATACGTTATATAAATTTATTGAGGTAATAGGATATAAGAATGTGGATTTAAACATACTATAAGCGATCGAAAAACATTGCAACCATTATTAAATACATTTCAAAATAACTCTTTGATTCAAATTCACCTTAAAATATCAATTTTTTGAATCCAGAAATCGATATTCACGTATTCCAATTAGATGGAAAATCCATAATTTACATCTCTAACTTGGAAACAAAGTTTCACAGTGTTAAATTCCTCAAAATCATTATAGTGAGGGCAATTTGAGGAGCTTTACGTAAGCTATGGATTGACATATACCAATGACCTCCAAATTTACCAGTTTATAATACTGGTACTAACTTTACTACGATAGAGTTCTAAGTGAAAGTTAATTCGAGGCGTAATTAATATAAATAGGTTTCTGTTAAAGCGCATAAAGGAATTAGTAAATTGGAAAGAGAATATACGATTGAATTTTAAACTTATAATATTCCTACCTAAAAAATCAACAATTTCATAAATTTAAAAGGATAACTTTAAATCGTAATAAGAGGTCTTAATAATACTGTTTTTAATGGCTTTATATTGACTTTGATAGTATTCGAAGCGTACTCACGTATACCAACTAAATTTTCTTCATTACTAGAAATCGAAAAACAGGTTATGGTGTATAGAAAACCCTTGAAAAACTAAGAATAAAATTAGAAAAGCGTTAAATAAATGATATCTTCAATAAAAAAAACGGACTATGAATAACAGATATATGATATTTTTCTTTTTAAGTGAAATCCCCTCATAAAGAAAGTCAAGGAAATGGAATAAAATCTACAAGCTTTCAAGTATTACAAACTCAAATGTAGTAGTTAAAACTGTTAAAAAATTTAGTGCTTTTCTAATTACATAGGTCAAACCGTATAAAAAACCTTTCGGTCCGATGAAGATTAGTAAACCTAGTGGATGAGCTAATACAACCAACTTAAATCGATCATTAATGAGTCTAAAAATGATAAAGGCATTAATAAGTAGCGAAAAAAGTATATACAGTAAAAAGAAAGACATTGATTAAAATTAAAAAAAAAATGAAAAACACATATTATAGTCTATATATCTGTTATAGTTCGGCCTACGATAGTAAGCCAAGTAGGTGTCAAATGGGATTTACTATTGAGGTGCGGAGGAAGACTAGAAGAGGCTACCGTGGCCCAACGTTTAGGGCCCTTGGGCAAGGCCAATGCCCAGCCCGTTACGTGCCCTTACACGTGTCGTTTACGGATCGTGCCTTGTGCTTGTACGGGCCGTATCCGGCTTGTACCCGGTCCGCGCCCGCGCCGAGCCTAGGCCCATCCCGTTACGTGTATAGTTACGTAACCTATAGGCTTAATATCCAACAGTATAAGTCTATGATATGCCACCTTTTCCCCGGATACTATAAGGGTTACGGCGCCCTTTTAAATAAATACCGGACGCGGGCCGTGCCCGCCTAATATGCAGGGCCAGCGTAAGTCGGTAATACTACGCTTGATATATTATATAACGTTTTAGTTAATTTAAGCTATATCGTTAGCGCCGTATAATATATTTGCTAACGCGTCATATAAAATCTTCTTTTTACCGTCGGCGCCGTATAATGTACCCATCAACGCGTTAAGTAAGGTATCTTTTTTATCGTTGGCGCCATATAACGTACCCGTTAAAATATCATAACGCGTCGTATAAAGCATCTTTTTTGCCACCGGCGCTGTATAACATATTTGTCAACGTATCGTATAAAATTACGTTTTTGCTTTTAATATATAGTAACGTGCCCCGCAAAACAATAGCCCTTGTCGAATTCGATCCGTTAGTTTTTATAAATACAAACGTCTTTACGTAAACTTTAAACCTTTTTCCCCTCTTATATTATTGCCTCCCTTCTTTACTAATTACCTAGTTATAATTTTTTTCACTTTTTTTCTATAAGTTCATTAGTTTTTTTAAATTTCGATATCTTTACCTTCTTACCTAATTTATCATTATAGCCGATATGGTTAACGGTTTTAAACTCGGTTCCTTTATTATCGGTATCTATAAAGGAGGCGACAAGCCCTTTTATGAGGTATGTTACCTTATAATATACTAATACCTTACTACTAACTAATTATTATAGCCCTTTTTCATTATAGAAGATTTTCTTATTTTCGGGGATAGTAAGGATGAAAATAAACTTTTCTCGTTATAGGTTAAAAACGTTTATATGTCGTATATCGAATAGCTCTTAAACTTTAACGTTTCCTTGTTTTACGTCAGAATTCATCATATATAAGGGTATTGCGTATGTTGAAAGATTCATTATAAAGTAATCTAACAAAAAAGCTTTACGAAAGGCTGTTCACTAATAATTCCTTTTCGTAATAAATTTAAAAAACAAGTTTATTTACGGTTTTACCCGGTTTACGTATTCTTTTACGTTAGTTAGTTCTTACAATCGATAATAGGGATGATATCCTATACCTTACATATAAGCGTTAAGGGGACATCCCAGGTTATCGATTTGTTTTTACCTCCGTTTTTCCTGAGCTAGTTAATTAATTTACCCGGCTTTTTGATATCGCTTAAACGTAGGGAGTTTTTACCGTACCGGCTATATAAGCCGTTATTCTTTTAGCTATATGCTTACGCCACCCTTTCCTTTCGGGTCCGTATTTACCCCGAACCCCTTTATCGCCTTTTATTATATTGCTTGTCTATCGAAAAAGGACGTTTTCGGTTAACCGAACTTTAACGCATAACGTTTTCGCCCCGGCCTTTTTTAATTACCGTCGAATGCCTTTTCGTGATTTTGGCTTAAAAAGCCAAAATAATATCGCTCTCCTAGCCATATCTTTTATAACTAATATAGATTACAGCTTACAAAATGTTACGAGTAACATTTAGGGTTTAACTATATAATTCCTGATTTCGTTCATATCCCATTTATTAACCTTTTATAGTAATAAGTTAATCGGGACGACTCCGAGCGGACATAGGATTGTACTCGGGTTTATTACGTTATCCGGGTTTAAATTAACGTATCATAGTTTTTAGTCACTCGTTGAAAGGGTTGTTCCCCCCGTTTCGCTTGTCGTTTTACTTTTTGTTAGCCGTTATCGTCGGCTTTATCGAACGCCTATCCCTTTTAACCCTATCTTCCATCATCAGCCTTCCTTAACGTTCGTCCCTCCTCGTATTATCCGCTATCGGCTTTTTCTAACGCCCGCTCTTTTTCGCGTTATCAGTCCTCCTTAACATCGCTTCGCGTACGGCCTGCTTCGTATTAACCCCTCTTTTCGGTGTTTACCTGTTTAGCTATATCTTTTACTATCCTCCTCCCCTATTATCGTTTAATACCCGTAACTAGTCGTAATAGAACCCTTAATATTAATAGCTCTGGTATTCGTTAAACCCAGATCAAGATAATAATAATAAATAGGTAAACTTTCGTTAAAATATGGTAAAAGCCGTTTCACGGTTGAATGTTATCCGAAAAAATTGGGTAATGTTTATTCGACTTTACCTAATATATTATTGCCTCGTTAAACATTAAATTTTCTTTTTCATTTATTAATAAAGTGTTCTTTCGAGAGTATAAGCGATTCGTTTTAAACCTATCGTTTAATATAAATTTAATACCGTCATCGAGATACCGGGTCATTGTAAATCCGAGGTTTTCCTTATTTCGTTTCGATTTTTTCTAAGGTTATAATATACTAATAATTCTTTATAATTATTTTTTCGGTTTATTATAACATTTTTACTTAATTAATATGTAATAATCCTTACCCTTTCTCGTTTTTTTCCGTAAGGATATTTTATATTTTAAATTCTTCGTATTTATCTTTCCTTATATCGCTTGCTATCAGAATTAGCCCAGGGTGAGTATCGGATAAGATTTACGAAGGAAAGGGCTCCGAAATCGTAAGTTTAACTAAATTTATATAAAACATCGAATATTTGTTAAGGATATTTAATACGATATTGAATGAGTTTAAAATACCGACTACCCGGTATTAATTATAAAGTTAATCGAGGTTTTTATGCGGGCGGTGAATTTGAATATTACGAAAGCTTAATTAAACCTCATACTTTACTTATAAGATTTTACCGGATGTTATTTACGATTTGTCGTCGTTTTCATTTATTATTGGATATAAGTTGTTATCGCCTAGGTTAATTTCGTCCCCTCACGTAAATAAGTTGAAAATTTAATAATTCGTCCCATTGAATTAGTTGATGACTTTATGTCCCCATTTACTTTCGAAATTAGTAATATTTTATACCTATTTATTAAACGGTTCACGTTAAACCCGATAACCATTAATTTCCGATTATTCAACGTAAATTGATAAACGGGTAAATATGAAATCTATTTGTATTCCGAAATGAATATTAAGATACGTACATACTTTTAGACCTTTTGGTTTACCTGATTAATACCATTATTCATTTATAGGTCATACACCATAAATAAAAGTTATTCTACTTTTATTAAGGAATGAAATGTCGTTTAAAATACGTTAATTTAATTCGAATCGCAGTAATAATGAATGAAAGTTAAAAACCTATAAAAAATATTATGTATTTCGAAAGCGTTTCTCGCACATATCTGTAGTTATAACCCTTCTAATCTTTTATTAGATAAACTTAAAAAGGCGATTCGTAATAACTAATAAGTATCGAAGTTCATTATTAGTATTTAATAAGTCGATTATAAAGTCAATCGAAATATACGTTTAATACCGGTCGGAAATAAGGAGAGGTTAAAATAGACCTTGTCGTAAAGTACGACGAGATTTCATTTCGTTATATTATGTATATATTCGATAATAACGGCAAATATTTACATTTATCCCTTTTCAGTAGTAATCTCATTGAACAACGCGGAATAAAATATTTTTATCTGGATAACCTATAAAAAGGTTAGTTGTAGGTTTATTGTAATAACCCCGTTATTAATAACTCCTAATTTGGTAATCGTAAACGATCATGGTAACGTAATTCTTTTCGGGAGTAAATATTTTTTAATTTTCAATTTACATTAATTATGCTACTTTAAGTGGGAAATACCTAACGCCTTTAAAAACCGCTAAAAGGCGAACCTTATATAATAGATCGTTCGTTATTCCTTAATTTTATAATTCCGTTCACGTATCCGGGCCTAAAATAAGGAAATTACTTGGCGTTAACGATACCGACGGGCCTAACGCGAGTCGGGCCCGCGGCGGTGTTATTGGCGCCTTCATACTGAAATCCCTTAGCGTTATCGTCTATAACGACCCGGGCGCGGGTGAGGCCCGGAGTGGTGCTGCTTTTGGCGTCCTTTTGAAAGTCCCCGACTCCCCTTTAGGATATATATCATTGTAATTTAACAGTTAAGCTTTCGTTTTACCAAATTCCTTTACCTAACCCGCCGTAATTTATATTCCTTCAATATATAGGTTTATTAATATCATGGTTAATATAGAAATAGAAATGGGTTGAAAGACCTGTATATGATGTTCTTTTACTTCGGGTTTTTTTTTATAACCTACAGGTTTATTTATTCGGCAAGGTGTTTTGAGTTACGGGCCTATACCTTAAATGGTAATTAAAAAGGGAAAAAATCTCGGTTTATTTAGCTTGGCGTTTCGAAACTAACCGTGGTAAAGAAAAATACTCTAATTCTTTATAATCTGTTAAAATCATAGACGGTACACGGACACTAGGTAGCTTAGAAAACTATGCTTTTAAATAGGATACTATTATAAAAAGATTGTCGTAAATGGTATAGTTACGTTTCGTATTTATTAATCCTACAAAGTGGTAAGTTATTAACTTTAAAATACCATTTGTATTCAGTTAAGATAAATACCTTTTTCACGCCGTTTTCAAATGGTCGATCTCTATTACTATTAGCCGATTTAAATCCTAATATGCTAAAATCGGAATTATAATAAAAGTATCCTTTAAGGTGTAAAATACTCCTTCCTTTTACTTCGTTTAAACCTAACGAATATCTTATTTCGTTAAGCGGATGAGATGATCCGTTAACTTTCAAAATTACTAATGAAATTATGATAAAAGTTGGTAAAACCTAAAAAGCTTTGAACCTTTCGAACCGTACGTAATTTTTCTTACTCACTAATTACCCGGACTTTCTTGGGGTTGACCCGAATACCTACTCCTAACGTTATAATAAAGCCCAAATATTTCAACTTTTTAACCATGAAGTTATACTTTTTTAAATCTATATTTCATTCCGTATCATGAAGACGTCGCAAAGCCACGCGAACTTTCGCTGTATAATCCTATTAAATACCTATAAGAAACCTAGAGGGTTGTATACATACGTAATAACGAAATTATTTAAAATGCCTGCTCATATATAATTAATATATCACTAAAACGTCGCCGGAGTTTCCACTAGTTTGAAAGTGGTAACTAGCTACTTAAATAACTCGAATCGCATACGAAACTTCGTTAATTCCTCTTACTCGGGTATTATTCGAATACGGTAAAATACCGCTCGAATATTTAACTTCGTAAGCTATGTCGACTTCGATAACGTACGTAAGGTCTCCTTAATTAAAGGTAAAGGAAAGCGGTTTTACTTTGTAATTTTATTTAACGTCCAATAGTCGATATAAAACTGTTATCCCCTTTCCGGTTTACAAATTAGTAATATCAACGTTATTATTAATAAAAAGCTTATCCGAACCCAACCTTTATTTATAAGTTTCGTAATTTATCGTCGGAACTTAAAAAGTTAATTTTATAACATCGAGTATAACAGTCTTGGAGGTCATTATAGTAAATATTCATTTTCGTTTAATTTAATATAAATGTCATAGTAGAGTTTCCCATCATATAAAGTTATGGTCGTAACCTTATCTTTATCAAATAGGTCATTGAATACCGTTAATTTCGGTAAAAAACGCGATTAATCATTTTTTCCTTAATTGTAGTCATCGCCGTTACTTGTAAAATCCGTGATATTTTATTAAAGCTTGTAATATGAACTATCCGAAACGGTTTTCTTATACGTTATACCTTTCAGTACAAACTTTACGTTAACCTGAGGAAAACAGAATTTACCACGCCTTATATATTTCCTATTTTAAGGCGTATCGATATTACGTCGATAACTAAACCCTTTTAACCTGAAATTACCACACAGCTTTCGCCCGCGTTTAAGCTTACTTATTGGTATCGTATCCAAAGTATTTCAAATATTATATCCCGCGTTATTCCAGGAATAATATATATTAATATCGGGTTCAAATTTTTATTAGTATTCATACGAATCTTAGTTATTTAAGTAATACGCCTATTTTACCGAAATACAAATTTTTTTTTAGATTTCGCGTATATAATAACCGAATTTACTTTAACTTCAACCGTTATATTAAGACCTCATTTATGATATATTCATAATTATAGTCAAAATCGACTTCAATATTTAAAAAGTAAGTGTTATTTAAAAGTATAAGGATTAGGAATAATTCCTCATTTATACGTATTTTAATTAAATTAAATTCCTTTTAATTCGATTTTACAATTACGTCGTTAAAGTTATATAACTCCTAAACGAGACTATATCCAGGAGTTAGGTTTTCCCCGTTTCTGTTAATAAGAAATCTTTTTTACCTTTTTTAACTTAGGTCGTATATACTTGTATAAAAGGTAATACCAGGCAATATTTGTAGCTACGTTAAAAATGGTTTAGTAAACTATAATGTATATAACGTTTCGAAGTAATTTTAACTTAACGTTCTTTTATTATTGTTTACATCGCCTTACGTCTTTGGTTTTAAATACGTATCGAATGGGTTTGTTAAAATAATTAGCCGCGGTATCGAAAGAATTAGCCACGATTACTACGACCCTTTAACAAAAACGCTTAAAAAGCGTAAACTTCTGTTATAACTATATTACTATCCAGGCGTTAATTTAAAACGGATTTCGTTCATTAACGACCAAAACGTCGCTTTAAATCAAAAGATTTCAACTCTTCGGCGAATTCGCGGTATTTATTTAAGGCTACAACATAATCTACCCGGCTAATACCTATCGTAATGAACTTGTCGCGAATACGTAGCGATACGCAGGAAGGTAAATAGTTACACTTTACGGTCGAAAGCCAATCAAGGCCGCCTACTTAAGCTAAAAGTATCCCAAACCTAATAACAAATAGTACCTATAAGTCCTTATTTCTTATAACTAAGCTTTCGAATTCGACTAATGCTTTATCCGCACGATAAGGGTCGTCGAAAGCCGCCTCGATATAATCGAAAAACTTTTTTATATTATACTTGCCTTCTTATCCTCTGGTTTCGTAATAAACCGTAATCGTTCACTTTACCGTCGCCGTATAATATCCCTATACCCAAAAAAACGCGTGTTTACTTTTTCCGATTTATATATTATTCGATTTTAATGTAAATTCGATCGTTTAATGGATTGCCGTCTAAACAAAAACAGATTCGCTAAATTAAGATTGGTTATATAGTTTTCATTCGCCTTTAACTGGTAAAAACCTAACGTATGTCGCGGTTAATTCGGTTTCGAATTATTAGATCTTCGTAACAACGTAAGTGAAGTCCAACGTAGAGTCGATAGTTGAAAACGATTAATATAGTTATTACAACTATTTAACAATCGATATAATATGGCTTACAGTATCTTATAAACGAGAAATATCGGTTTAAGTCGACTTCTAAGGGGCTGAAAGTGTATTTATAAATGTGGAGGATTAGATATTCACCGACGACTTATCCTCTCCGATAAAGTTTAAGTGTAACGCCGAATTATTAACGTTTTCTATCTATTCGTCTATTATAAGTATATTTTTTCGAAAAGATAAAAGAAAATCTTAATAATATGTTATAATCCGATCTATGATAATAAGCCAAATAGGTACTAAATGGAATTTATTATTAAGGTACGGAGGAAAATTAGAAAAAGATACCGTAGCTTAATGTGTAGGGCTTTTGGGCAGGGTTAATTCCCAGCCCGTCATGTTCCCTTACACGTGCCGTGCACGGACCTTGTCTTATCCGTATACAGGCCGTATCCGGCCTGTATCCGGTCTGCGCCCAGGCCGAGCCCAAGCCTATCCCGTTACATGCACAGTCACATAACCTATAGGCTTAATGGCAAACGGCTTAAGTCCATGACAATATCGCAAAAAAAAGGGGCTAACTTTGAATTAGCTGTTAAGCAACGAATTAAAGGTATTATTAATACGCTGGAAAATGTTTTTAGATAAAGAAATGGAGTTAAAGTTAATGTCTTCCTCACTCGCCATGTAATTCAATTTTCGACACTTACATGATTTAAATATACGATATAACGATCTTTAAGTTAAGAATAGTTTACGAGATTGAAATTAAGAGAACGAAACGATAATACGAAACGTTAAGGTTCATCGCTTCAGATTATAGAGATAAATTTCAAAACTTAACCCTTACTCAATTGGTTAGATTCCAAACGATTAGAGAATACATGATCGTTATAATTGATGCTAGTTTGACTGCTAGGATAAGCGGTAAATTTATATTTAAAAGTGGCTATATTACGAAAATTTATATATAATCCCATATTGATATTGAATGAATTTTCATATAAAAGTTTTTGAATTAACTATGAAATAATTTTTGTATACTTTTTTCATTTATTACATTAAATCGTGTGTTGAACCAGCTAAAAATATTCATCTAAGTTTCATGTATTACATATATTTTAAATCAAATGAAAAATAGGTATATTAACACTCAACATATTCTTGTAAGTTATATAAATTGTAACCTTCAGAATTATTTTCATTCAAACTCATTAAATACTTTTTTAAGCATTAATGAATTTTCGGCGACAGAATAGCGTACTATTGAATATTGTTTTTCCTTTCAAGGTGAAATCTAATGAAAACGTTAACCAAAAGTAAAAACCTAAATTTCAATGGATTATACATCTATATCTATATCATTAAAACAAATTACGATACGTAATTTCACCTAGGTTAAAAAGAAAAAATAATGAACTTATTAAATATCAAGAAGACTAACATTGTAAAGTTGAAACTTTATCTTGAACAAAGTGCTTAAATAAATTACATAGTTTCATTATATTAACTAGAATTTTCCTACAATCTATCTATTACAATATGGCTCCAAAATCTTAAACATACGAACTTTAACAAACTGAAGAAACATATTTAATAAAAAATGAAAAACTTATATGAAGGGATTTAAATGGTACTAATGAATATAACAACAAAATTAATAATTTTCACAAACATTTTCTTTACCAGCAACTGTAATTTTACCTCTCAGATTCGATACATCATACTACTTATTAATAAAAACATGTCCGATAAGCAATTAATGCTCACTGATAAACTAATACATTGAAAATTCATCAAGGATAAACGTGTTATACGAAACGTTTTATCGTTTCAAATCTACGAAATAATAACAAGATTGAATATTCGCATAATAATTTACGGCATAAGAAAGATTATTATAAAATAACTAAATCTTCTTCTAATACATGTATTAATTTACACTAATTTCTGAAACCTTTATGAATACATTTTGAAGTATGGAAAAGCTTATAAAAAGCGTTTGATCACTCACCTAATAACATTTAAAAAGGTATAAGAGACTCAAAAGATAACGGATTTCCAATAAAACAATGTCAAATACAACCCCGCTGATACTATATCCAAGGCTACATTCAATACCACCCTAAAATCGTATTAAGACAGTAATAAATTAACTATATATATTAAGGGATGCGTAAACCTGTCTATATGATTTATATGTAATCAAAAGAAAAAAAATATACTCCAGTGAACCAAAAAAAATTCTACGGTAATATAAACAAAAACGAATACAAAAACCTACTAACAAAGTTCGAAATTGGTAACGAACAAGTTCTTAATGAAAAATCAAGTGCGGGAAAAATGAAAATTAGTATATGAAACTATAAAGTGAAAAAATACAATGAAAGTTCAATTTAAGTACAAAATAAGTTGAAATTGGTAGAAGTAATGCTGATAAAGATGGAAAATAGTTTAGTAGTTACCTTTAAGTAGTATTGTTTTTTTAATTGAGTATTAACTGGTATTGCCTACTATATTCATAGTACAGTGTGACCTTTGCCATTACCAAAGTTACAAATGTTGGCGGAATAGTTTGCAACTAAAGTATTTCTACCCTACAATAACCACCTTATTCGAAAATACATATCTTTAAGTTGTACCATATTATTTAATAAACAAGCTATTATAAAAAAAGGCCTTTTGATTCCCTAAAAAACCAAATCAATATACGAAGCTAAAAACCTAAACTTATATACATGTATTCAATTTTAGAGCAATGTTTTTTACGTATGTACAACATGCTAATATAGCCTTATATTAACCATATTGTGTCTTAAAACGTGCCATAAAAGTATTACAAATTATAAATATGAACCGCTTTTGTATAATTTTATCCACGTATCAAGTAGAAGAAAAGAGTGAAATTGGATATTTCGAAATGATTTTAATCGGGTATACTTATAGTATTATAAAGTTTATCATCTTTCATGGATAACTTTGATTTAAAAATTAAAACCCGAAAATGGAACTTGTTCCAGAAATCGAACCCTAAGTGAACCTTTGAATTAACGCCATAAAATACCTTATAGTTGGACAACCTGTAATATTATACGGGCATAAAAATTGTAATTTTGGCTGGGTCATAGTATTCGGCCGTAACAGTTTCAATTCGACGTCTATTTGTATGTAAAATGTAAAAGCGGGCCAAAATAATGAAAGGACCTGTAAAATACATGTGCGTTGATCGAAAGCTTGCGGATATAAGCAAGATATACTCTATAACTTGTTTGGCGAGTCACCTTTTCACCATGTACTTTAAACTTTCAAAGTGTGAAATAACGTAAATAAGGGTGTATTATTACACGGTTGATATTCCGAAAAAAGTCTTTTGTAGATAGCCGAAATCGTAAACAACCAAAGTTATCCAAAATAAAATCGAAAACGAAAAGCCCCATTAAGCGAACGGAGTGTCGGTATAAAGAATAAAGATTATAAAATACAATAAGAACGAACGTTTATAATACAGGTTTTTGAAACCTTAGGATGTAAAAAGAACTAAACCTTGGTTGTATCGTGATGCAAGGTTGAAAGGCTACGTTGGTATAAATAATAAGGGAAGGAATCGTTATTTATAAAGGCTATTTTTTGGATACAACGTTATATGAGCGGTACGTCGTACCGAAAACGATTTCAATATTCCAACAGGGGTAACCGAAAAAGATTCAAATGGTGGTAGATCCAATTAATGATATTGTAGAGTAATATGGTGCATGTAAATTGATAATATTGAGAACAACTGAATTTGAATTTTTTTTCGGAAGTGGGCACTGTTATGGTTTATAGTATAGGCCTTATACCTTTCTTAGTAAGATGGTTCGTAAACCATGCAAAGAAAATTGATGTAAGGTCGAAGATGACAAGTAATTAACCACAAAACTCTATACGCACAATAAAAAAATCGATATTGTTAAAACTGAAATTAATTACAGTACAGTCAAGTTAACTGTAATAACTATAAATTTATTGTACTAACTGCAAATTGACTATATAAACTGCAATTTAATTACGAAAAACTACCATATTTAATATGGGATACTGGCCAAACGGTTACAAGTATTGATTAGTATATAAACTGGAAATTGGTTTGCATATCTTAAAGGTAATACATTACTACTGTTAATTCAATAAAAAGGTTACTTAGACTACGATACGAATCGACTACGTTTCAAAGAAAAAGGTCTTCTAACGAAATTATCGTTAAAACAACTAAAACCTCAATTACTGAAACTTATTAACTTTTGCAATCGTTATGCAAAGTATATGTTTCAAGTAATGGTGATAAATACAAAGGTAATAGGATATTGAATAGGATATTATTTGTGATATATTCCAATATAGTAGTAGAGTATTATTATTACATAAATTGACCATTTCGATTCCGGAAAAACTGGAGTTAATTTTGATTTAGGTACGGACTATTATTAGTCGAGCTAACCATTATAGTCATCATTGTTGGATTCATTGTTTTTCATATTCTTAAATCCTTAACCTCATTTTTTACTAAAAAAAATTTAAAACCTTAATCATTAACATCAATACTAATGTTGATAGATCAATGTTAATACGTAGAGATATTTTAAGTTTTCAAATGAAGTCAAACATCGTATCATCCTTAAAAACAAATGTAATGATAATAGATTTAACGAAGTCAAATATACGTTAATTACATCAACGGTTTCAATGCCTAAGTATTAAGTCGATATATAAATTTCTTCTCTTGTTGAAGCATAAATATATGAAATCCTTAATATTCGAAGCTATGGAAATATTTTATCATTATTACCAAATTAATAACTAAGAATCTCGAAATTTAAAATATACTTAGAAATATCATGAGTATCAAGATTCTCAGATTCTGGTACACATCTCTTTTTTGGATAAGAAACCTATTATTAATTTGGTAGATTCGGCAACCTCCTTTTACAACACTAAATACCTTAAATTGCTAACGGCGGAAAATACTAGTAGAACGTTAAAAACTTTTTAAATTAACATATTCCTAACATTATTAAATGTTATTATCTATAAAGCAGGTACCAAATTTTCGAAAATGAAATTTTTAATTTAAGTTATAATAATATGAATACAGTATGAATAAACCAATATTCAAGTTTATCAAAGTAAAGGAAATTTTTAAAGGGTATATTCGCTATTTCATAAGATGTATGAAATTCTAACCCCATATATTGAAAGTTTACAAACTATTAAACATATTTTTAAACAGACAAAAAAAGCTTCAAAAACACTGTTAACTTTAACGTCTTAGTGTCGTCTTTATTAGTCTTCAGTATATAGCTTTGTTTAATCATAAAATATTCTTTATTCGGAAATACTTAAAAGTAGCTGTAGCGTGCGGTAAAGTATTGAAGGCATTCGAAATGGAATTTTCCTAACGTTAAGTTAATAATGCCTTTAACATTAGAAATTGATTATCCACAATTTAAATGCTAATTTTATCATTGTTAAATTAAGTTGCCATTTTATATAAACCAGGTAAATAGGATGGTCTTTTTAAATTCTTAAATAAGGTAGACCTAAAATTATTCGTTAAAAAAATCGAACAGTTTTACGAAATTTCTTACAACCTAAGTTAAACCCTAAAATTCGAAAATTACCAACAAAACGTTTGAGTACAATGGATTAGCTAATATAATCTACCTCTTTAGTAATTGATAAGCCAATGAAGTGACGGCGATGTGTTAAACCAAGTTAAAATGGAAAATCTAAGAAATATAATAAGGAACACAATTTGGAAGGATTGCGGGAATTTTTTAAATTAGTGGAAAGAAAAATAATCATGGAATTTCCTCTGTTAAATAGTGGATGTAGTAAATTATTAAACTCTTGGGTAACTTTTTCACAGAAAATAATAAAATTAAGATGATTATAATTCTTATGAGTAAGATTTGTATCTTATATGTTAATATGAAATATGTAAAAGATGAAATAGTATTAATGATTATGAATGAAGGGAGAATAGTCATTCAAAGAGTGCATGTATCAAGTAAGAGCTTATAAGCTCTCACCCGGAGCGTGGCACTCTACCATGCACTCTGCCAACGTCTCTTCTAGGGCGTAATACGCTATCATACACTTTGTAAAAGTGCACTTTGTAACGTGACACGTCATCGTATACTCTTCAAAATTATACCTTGCAGCATGACCGCTTACTAACTATAGGAATATATAATCATATATATACTTCTTATACACAAAGTTATTTAATTAGAGAATAAATATAACTTTAACTTGAACAGACCTAAATTTACTATTTTTAAATGATAAATAGTAACTTAAGTAAAAGAAAGACCATAAATAAGTTGTATAAAACGTTTAGATAAATCGTGTAAGAGTACGGTGATCAATACAAAGATTTAAATTTTGCATGGTATTTAACAATCTAAAAATTAGTAAATACTTAATAGTTGGTTTGACAGTAAGTTTAGTAACGGATATTAATGAACAGTTTATCTTTCATGATCATGATATTATCAATATATATATATATATATAATTCATTAACGATTATTTTGCATGAATTTCCTATGAAATTTGGAGAAACTTTCTATTGAAAACAGTTATACAATTCATTCAACTCTTAAAGAACGTATTTCGAAAAAGTGTTAACCAATTCCTAATGTATTATTTGTATTTCAAAATAAGGATAAACGTGAAATCTTTCATCTACGATTTATATTTTTTGATGAAATAAATAGGAAATAAAAACTTCAGTATAATTAACATGTTAATTAAAAATATGTCTTTCCTTGTAATTTCTCATTTTGTAACCGTGAATAAATCTGAGATTAAGGATTCAAGGTATTAGAATTTCTAACCAATTGAAATATTAGTTAAACGTATAAATTTAAATGTCGACGAATCTTTAATTCGTTTTCATAGTATTAACGATATTCGTATTGAATAACTCAATTTTGTATTAAAAATGGTAAGATATTGGTCTAGTTAAAACGGACAGGATTATCGTTTGAAAACCTAGAAATATTTTCAATAACAAGTTTGAAACAATAATATAGCAACCTAATGTTAATCATAAATCTTTTACAATGTATTAATTACGGTATAGGGTTCAAATTGAACTGTTTATGATTTTAATAATATAAATTGGCTTTCGGAATAGATAATTAACAACCTAAACCGAAAAAAAGCTTTTATGGTTCATTTTAATAAATTAGATACTAAATTGGTAACTTCGAAAACTAGCCTATTCGACAACAACACCAATCTATCTTTACATATCATATTTCTCATCGTAATTTTGAATAAATACAAAACGTGAAATTACCAAATTTTCATCACTACTAATTTAATTTACGAGAAGTCTACTAAAAGCGAAAAGGGATATAAAACGTGTTTATTTTCAAAATTTAAGTTGTAATAACAGGCTTCGATATAGGTATTTTTATATGGGAAACCTTTAATGGTATTATCAAATAGTTAAGTATTTTATTGAATACAGTCTTTATTTTCATATATTTATGGAGCCTATTCAAAAAAAAAAATAAGCTTAGTATAATTATTGAAAAGAGTTTGATAATTGTAATGAAATCCTTTTTCAAAGCCTACAAAAGCAAAGATATTAATTAGTTTCGATGGATTTATAGTAATAAAAAGTCGTTTAATAATATTATGAATACCATATTGAAGAGGGTTTTAAAAGGTTTGTGGATATCAATAGGCTAATTATCCGGATCTAACGTTATGTAAATAAGTTATCTAGTAATATCGAAATACTTAATGACGGATGAATGGGGGTTAAGGGAATTCCAGTAAACTGGAAGATTATTCGGTTAATGATATTAATTTCATTTATTGGTATAGTTATATTAATATATATGCGAAGAATAGAGAATTCAAAGGCAATAAAGCATTAGTTTTCCAGATTTCAAATGATAGACATTGGAAACACTATATGAATAGTACAAGAAAAATAAAGGGAAGGATTTTCATTACCAGTTAATTATATTATGAGTCGTGTTACCATTGTAAAAATAAAACGTTGTTTGCATGAATATAGTATTCATATATAATATATTGAAGTTACATATTTTAATTTTTAGCTAATTGCAGTATTTTGCCTAATTTAATACTAGGTACGTTCTAAAAGATTGCGTATACTATCCAGTGCGCTGACTGGCTAGTGGTTTGATAAATTTATATGAATACATTTATCACCTCAATGTTACAATACTACCTATTACTTCGATCACAATTCGAATCAAAAACATTTCAATAATTAAAGACTAATAAATACTAGGATTTATTTCATATGTTTCGAAAGGAAATACATTTTAAAAAAAGAGTACGATTATAGGCTTCAATCGTATTATATTCAATATACTACGTGCAAATCAACCCTAACTCTGGCTTAAGCACCATATTGATAGCCTTCACTTTACCAGCAGCTTGAACTTTTTTCCCTCCTCTATAAACAAATCCACCTATATCTACCATAATAATCCAAATTTCTTGAAATCTATGATGAAGCTATGATAAACAAAATAAAAATCACTGTTTCTTTTCACGTTTGAAAGGTTTATATTCAGTTATACGCCACTATAGATTAGAATAGATAATCTATTTTCGCTTACATTAAATATAACGTTTTACTATTTTTCTTTTCATAAAGTATTATACCCAAAACTTATACCAAAAAGTTAAATAATAGCGGAACCAGTTTTGCTAGTAATAGTAAGATCTATATTACGTAAACCTTTTAATTCTAGATAAACGAAGATTATAACTTAGAATGTAGCTACCATGGACGTTGGTCTATTTATAGTAACTATAGTGGTTCGAAGGATATTTAATACTATATTTTTCTATCACACTATTACTTGTAGAAAGTATAGAGTAAAAGGTACTCAGTTACTAACACTATCCCCTCAATAAATACTTTTGAAAATCTGGCAATTAAATCATAATATTATTCTTCCTCTTATCCTCATATCACATAATTACAACACAAGTTTTTAGAAGATTTTTTTTTTGTTCTTAATTTTATATAGCATCCGATTTTGAAGAATTATATTCGTTTTTAGCAGTCAAATTACACTATTCCAACTGGAAAACGATTCATTCAATTTTAGTAAATATTGGTGTTTTTTTAAAGAAAATTGAAAAAATATACGCTTAACAGGAATAATTTCCTCGCTACGCAACCTTATATCGAATTCGCTGGCCGCGTTGTCTTTATAATTAATAAAGGTATATATCATAAAAACGGATGGTGGATTTTTGTTTTTCGAACCGCGGATATATTCTTGAAGATTTATCTTGGCAACTAGTGTTTTAAGTGAAATTTGATCGATTTCAAAAACTTTAGGAGATGAACTTATTTCATTTATATTTAAAAACAATATTAATGAGTTATTTACTTATATTGGTATTTTATAATAACGTTTTAACGAAAATTATCGAAAATTATTTCACTTCATGGTTATTTTGACAGCCATATTGTAACTCTTAATAACATTCATTTTGTAAAGTTGAATATATTCGCGATCATTTCTTCAAATGAATGTATATTACTACGATTATACTCATAACAATCTTATTTCAATTAATTAGTTCATTATTAACAATACTTTATAATTATCTGATTTCTCCACCCAGATGAATAACGCAACGATATCTTTTATAACGATGTTTTTTTTCTAAATCATTAATAATAATGGTAATGATTCCGTAAAAACTTCAATGTATATCTGAAAACAAAAATTGTGTCTCAAGGCTACCCAAACTAAAATTATTTTTGAAATCGTTAACAGCGATTTATAAAATAGAATTTTAAAGTTATAATATTTGAAGTTTTTCATAATTACTGCATAAACTCTCTTTAGTAGTCCACAATATTTTTATGCTTTACTTATTCCCTACAAGACTCGATTGAATTTTTCACATTCACTTCCAACGATTTTGTCTTTGTTTAGATATTCGTCAAAATAAAATATCATTTTTATAATGATATAATTCAGGTAAAAAATATAAGATATAAGTTTAATTAATGAAAGTCTAGTATATATTCATGAACAATTATATGAAAGGTTTTTCGTAAAATACTCCATCAAAAAATAAGATCATTATATTCACAATATGGAGAATAGATAATTCTTAAAGTAATATAATATTTATAATAACTTTGTATTAAAGTCCAAATCGTCTTCAAACCGGAATCAAAATTGACAAAACACCTAGAAGTAAATTTAATATTCATAAAGAAACCTTTCGATTCAGTCGAAAGCCTTTAAATCAATATCGAAGTGACAAACCATACAACTAGTTTTAATAATATTTTCGTGTTTATAAATATACATTGTTCCTGCTATATCTGTGATATTGATTAAACAATATAAAAATACATAATTACCCTTAACTTTGTAAAATAATACATACAAACAAACTTTATATTTTGAAAAACAAAATATCATTATCAATGTAATTAATCAATTAAGGATATTTTACACCTTAATATAGATATAATATATATTTGTTCACAGTAATGAAAAAATATGTTTTAATTTATTAAGTCGAATGTAGCGGATGCAATAAAATATTCACTATAAAAATTTTCAACTATATTTCTTCATCCAAATAAAACATTTTTTTTTTGATACTCATTTATACAATTTAATCAAAATTTTGAAAACTCGTTAACTAAAGCTTTGAATTAACGTTTTACAATACTAAAGATTTCTATTACACAGGTAGCCGATATGATCTTTTAGAAAATGCTATTATAAAGGTTTAAAAACGTCAATGGTAAAGTTATATAACCGCTGAATAAGGGAAGATTACAAACAAGGTTTTTATTTTAATCAAGGTCCTACATTATTTTATTTTGTTTTATGTATGTAATTAATTGGCCATTCAATGTATAAGAGTCATCTAACAACACTTTACGGGGCCTAACAGCACACGCGACCGCAACATGTTTCACTTTCGCCCTTCTTCCCAGGTTATTTTTCTACATATTTGCTTTACGTAATATTTTTTAAGGGTCTATATAGTCGCATTACCGTCGCAAGCAGGAGCTGGGCAGGAAGTAATCAGGCCGTGTTTTTCTACCCGACCAAGTATACAATTTACATATCTATAGGTCTCTAAACTGTATAGCACCCTAACATTATACTTATATAGATAGCGCATAGAATTTAGGGACTTTACAGATTCCAGGCGGACTCGAGTTACGATTCCTCCCACTGGTATCTATAAGAGAATGTAGTATCATTAAGTGTAACACTTCATAAAAGTCACTACCCAGTAATAATAACATACCAAAAACAAAGACTTTAATCAATCGATGTAAATTTGAATTACACAAAAACGAAGCGTATTGCAAACTATTAAAAATGAATTCATCCAATGTTTTATCCTTTTAGATTATATAAATTTTGTTTTAATTCGAAATATATTTTTCAAATTATTATCATTACTTCATTTTTCCATATGGAAATGCTAAATTGTTTATTAATATTTCTGTAATCGGTTACTTCAACCGCAAGATCACTTTGTGTTTTATCTTAGCATATATATTCATCTTAAAGGCTGTTTTGCTATAGTGAAGCACTCAAAAAAAAAAAAAAAAAGGTTTCGTTAATCAATGACCAAATTTATTGCAAATGAATTATTGTTTCTCAAGCCATCCAAGACTTCTGTTCATTAAAAGTATGATTTCAATGAGGTTATTTTACTTGTAATAATCTTTTGAGTCAACGTTCAATTGAAGTGCAGTCAAAATTGATTTCAGTGGCTACAAGTCAATTTCAATAGAATATCCATTTTGATTTGAGGCATATTCCAACAATTTCCTTTAGAAAGTAGTGTACAAACCGGTTGCCAGTTTCTCAAACTTGAAGAAAACACTAAATTACCACATAACCTTTGTAATACTATTATTATTTCAACAAATTTTCTAATTAACAAAACGTTTTAACGTTTAAAAACCTATTGATATTAATTCCTCGTTAATGGTAAGTTAAGTACAACTAGGTTAGATTGAAGAAACGGCAACTTCTTATAGTACTTTGTATTGAAAAAGTAAATTAAAAACTTTATCTAAAGCACCCTATAAACTGAAGCGGTTTTTACGGCAGTATATAGGGAAGTTTCTAAATTACGGCAGTTTTTATGGTAATTGAAAAGTTGAAATGTTATCGCTATGAACAATACTAATATATTATTGCTTAATAAGTTCTGGGAAAAAAAGAGTTAAGATTAACCATCGAAAATTTCAAGATTAATGATTAAAAAAAATTACCATTTTGTTAAAACTCTTGTCGTTAGTAAATGAGTAAGTTATGATCACTTTTACTGAAAATAGTAAATTACAAATCATTAGGTTTAAAACACCTACGACAAAGACCAATCTCAAAGACAAAAAATATAACCTTTTTATATACCTATCGTTCTACATATCACAACATTTTTAATTAAATGCGCTAACAAATACCAAAATTGTTGGAATAGTAGCATTTTCAGTGCAGTAGGTCAACATTATTTACAGCAAAGTTGACTATACTAACTGCAAGTTGAGTGTATTGTTTTGTGCGGGCCTACGGTACTGGCTGCAAAGCAAGTACAGTATGCGCCCACTTCATACTAGGGTATGGGCCAAGCAATTGGCCATGAAAATTACTACGTAGAACGGATAGCAGTCTACCAAACATAGAACAATGCATCTATCACTTAAACACACAATACTACTATTACTCTGACCAATCTAATTGACAACATTACAAAGTCTAAAGCCCTACTAAAAATATTAATTGCTTATTATATTAAGCATAAATAATCTAAATATAAAAAGAAGATACTTTCCGGTTATGCTCTAAGTTAATAAACGGCGGTTAGGTTAAAGTAAATATTTTTTTCGAAGGGCTTTTATTAATCTGCCAGTCTCTACGGCAATATATAAAAAAGACTTTTAAGCTCCACCAGTCTCTACGGTAAACCAAAGGTAAAGACGGTATCGCTATTGAAAAAACCAAGAAATCTTGACCAAAAATCCTTCTTGAAGACGTTGAAATTAACTGTCAAAATTCTCAAAGATCGGCAAGTTAACAAGAGGCTAAGTAGGTATTATTTCGGGTATTACTACTACAAAAACGACTAAGTCTCACGGGAAAACAACAAACGATTTTAGACCTTATATTTTATACCAAACCTTTACCTAAATACCAAGTTTTTACCTCTCATTTACCCTTTTTAACTTCCCCTACACTAATTTACTCGCCAAGCTCTCTACTCCAAGCCAAAACACCAAAAATCACCAAATCGCATCGAAAAATCTATGTCATGCGACTTCACACTAAATCGCCAAGTTCCCATACAAATTTACACCAAACTACCAAGTTATATGCTACCGAAATCCTTAAGATAAAACCTCCCGAGAAACTAATAAAGGCAATTAAGGCTCTTGGATCCCTTCTTTCAAAGTAGTACGATAAAGACCTCTAAAAGCCAGATATCGACAAAGACTTAACTAAACAATACCTGGTTAACTTCGTCGGCCACTTTATTATTAAACAAAACAACGGTTAAAAACTTGACCGCTATAACCGCGGCTTTCGTAAATATCGTAAGTTTTTCAACGACTAGACTATTAATATATGAAAAAATATTTAAAGGGGTATCAAATCCAAATTAAAGGCAAAACTTAAACAACGAGAGATTTAAGTGCTAGATAAAAGCTTTTCCAAGTTTGCCAAAACCCCTTACAATCTGGCCTAGTTTAAAAATGCCTTTAAGATCCAAATCTTAAGGGAAAGGGTATTAAAAAACCTTAACACCCTTAGGCGCGATCTAGGGACCTTCCCTTCACCCCTAGTTAAATGAAGCCTCTTCACGAATTAACGATAAAAAACCTATTAATCTTCTCGGCAGCCCAGCATCTCTACATGATAACGCGAAGTACTCCTTTAACAGTGGAAAGGCGCATAAACAGACAGCCTCTAATGCCACCAAACAAATTGACTTTAGAGCTCTACACCAATTAATTAAGCAAAATCTTCAAGTCCCTCAAAATTCTCAATCCCTAATTACCCCCCAGTAAATTAATCGCCAAGTTTTCCAAAAACTTTCTTACGGCAGGTTTTTCTATACGCGCGAACCTACTATAAGTTCTACTATAGGACTTTACCCCTCAGGTTACACGACTAGCAATTACCCTTGACACTATACTTCGAGGGCTTTAAGGTTTAAACTACCAGAAATACTGTTAATAAACACTGGAATAACTATCACGACATAATTCTAAGACTTATAAAGATAGTTAAAATTAATTACAAGTTTTTCACAGACTTTTCTGAAATCTTAAATAATACATCAAGTACGACGGTAAACTTCATAATCTCCTCAATAATAAAATAATGCCTTTTTTAAACATTTACAAGTAAATAAAGGTTCATTTTTCTGGTTTTTACTTATTGTTTCCCGAAATTCTTATAGGGTACGTTAGGGACTACTATCTAACCTTCCTGACTCGAGCAACTACTTTTCGCGAAATTTAGGATAGCATAAAGATTCACTTCTAATACTACGTCCACTTTACCTAATACTATATAAACTAGGTCACCATAAGATGAATTACGATAATAACGAAAAAGAAAGAGGAGGAAATACGAATAAATCATTTAAACTAAATTTTTAATAAGCTAATGTTATACTATAAAGTAATAGGGAAGGCTTACGTTAACGAAGCTACATTTCGCGAGTAGGTACGGGCAGTAGTTATAGGTATTAACTAATTCAAATACACTCTATAACGCTTAGATACTACTTATGAAGACTTTTTTAGCTAGTTACGGTTTTCTCTCGTAACTGTAATAACTCGTACATCAAAATCGTTTAGTATATATACCTAAGCCGAGAACTTCCTCGACGTAAAGAAAAAAGGCTTTACGGTAATTAATTACGTCAATCATAAGTACTGTTACGGACGCTTTTAACGCACATAGCTTGGCCTATCGACCCTAAACTAAAAGTAACAGCTACTTTAACGTTAAAAAAGCTAAGGGTCAAGCGGATCTATTAATCGTCAACATTATCGTTATAATGATGGCAAAAGATATTGGATTTGTAATAAGTCTAGTTAGTAATTAACTCGATACCCCCTATTCGAGCGAATAATAAAAAGGTAACATATTACATCTGGTACCCTACCTTTTGTAAATAAGATTACTTAAATTTAATCGTAAACTTTAAAGGCGATGAGCTTATTAATAGTAATAATAGCCCTAAGTAAATCAAGTGGTATAAAAATACTACTTCTGACACAGCTCAGCAACTAGCTAACTATACATTTCTATACCTCTTAGGCGGTATAAAACCTTACCTTTGCCCTAGCTAAGACCCTAATCCATTACACACCTTCAATCTCCACGACCGTTACGCGAACCATACGTTTGAAGGTATCATTCCAGACATAGCGGCAATAAGATACTTAACAAAAGGCTATTCTTAGTACGTGGAATTGCGGGGGAAAAAATCATTCCAGCTACTAACATCAATCGTTACGATACTAATAGAGTGAAAAGTTCACTTTGGACCAGTCGAATAACTATCTTTATTAGGGATAATGGTAATTTAAATTATTATTAAGTCGATTACGTTCCACATCTTTAAGTTCCCTACCCTTTTCCTTTTTATTTACAGGATATAAATACCCTTGATGTTAATATTAACGTTAAAGCCAACAAACTAGTTAAGAACGTCTGAAATTTTTCCTTTTCCTTTAAATGAACGTACTTATAATTCTATCTTTAAAGCCTAAAGGCAGTGGTATTAAACCTAACAAAACTGTAAATACGTCAACTACATCGGCGCCTCAATTACATAACCGTTAATAGGCTATTTAAAGATCTAAAGTCTGCAAGGCATAAAGATGTTAAATAATTCGCTCTAGAAGCTATCGAAAAGTTCTATACTACTGCAAAACATATGCTCAAACCCCTCAAAGATTTAAGTTTACACTAAGAAACAACGAGAATTTTAACTACGAGGTTTTTTTCGATATATTTTGTTTAAACAACAAGCTCATTTTCTATGTCGTTAATTCTACAACCCTTTTTAACAGAGTAAAGCGTTCAAAATAATTTTCGGCAAACGATACGTGGGAAATACTAAGAATATTATAAATTAACACGTATTAAGTTTCACTGAATGTCGTTGTCCGCGATACTGGCATTCACTTTACGGCTACGTAGTTTTAGAAAGATACTAAAATAATGGGAATCAAATAAAAACAAATGCCTATAAAGGCTCACCAAAGTATTGGAAAGTTTAAAAGGTTATACGCCTTAATTTGTTAAATTTATAACATCCTTACAATAGAAATTAAAAGCTTTACAAATTCGAAGTCAGGCCTTTAAATAGTGGTAAAGCGCCGAAACAATATTGTGGGCACTAGCAGCCTAGTTTCAACGCTACTGATCTTTAGAGCGTACCTAGGCCTGACAAATGAATTTCTATTATTAGTAAGTACCTAAAAACAAGCGGTAGCCTATGGTAAAATACTAAAGGAATTGCGAAAGGAATCAGCACGCCGCTAAATTGATGATGCCCTTAATACTAGAAAAGACCAGCGATAATCAATGTGTTTACCCTTCCGTTGTAAAGTAAACTCCTAGTATAGCGGAAACCGGGTGAATGAAAGAACCTATACAAGATTTTAAATATCGCTAACTCCAAAGTAATTATAAAAACTATTAACAGTCTTATCACTTTTCGTACCACACAGGTTAAGCTTTACATTAAGGATACTAATAATAAAATTCCTTAAATTAAGCGGTCAATCAAATACGAACCTTCTTTCCCAGTTATCGACAAGCTAATAAAATGCTGCCGATGCGAACGATACCCGAAAAAAAGTAACGTTAAAGAAACGTAATATATACCGGGTTGTATCTACAATACTGATTAATTAAGAAAGAGAAAAAAGGATAACAATAACTTAACATTAAAACTTCGAGTGTAAGGTATTATAAAAACCTCCGGAAAACCCTTTAAATAAAGTAATAAAGTCAAAGCTAACGTCTTACTATTTCGAAAAGTTATATAATTTGTACTGAAATCCGACTTTAACCTTAATAACCTAAATGTACGATATTTAAGTCGAAGATTATTTATAAGGTAAAAGGTAAAACTATAGGGCGGCCGGATAGAAAATTACCTTTAATTGCTTAAGGATATGGCAATAAAGGCAAAGAATAGATCTTCACATAATCTCCAATGATTTAAAAGATTGGCTAATGATTAGTAGTTACTCTAATAATAAGTTCATTAAATAAATCTTAAGGTATGTTTATACTTAATAGTCGAGATATGACATAAACCTACATATAGTCAATAACAGATTTACAGCGAATTATACTGCTGGAATTTCTATAGAAACTACGGCTAATACACCCTCCAGAAATGGTAATACGATATATCAAGACTTTTTACAGACTGGCTGAGGTAAACGTGCACTAATTCCTAATCTACTAATCGAATTTTAAATTAAGATTAGATATAAAGTCTTTAACATACAACGCGTATTTACTAGTAACGTAAACAAAAAAAATCGGTCTAATAGGTATACAAACTAACGATATCTTTTTCGTTAAAATAGCTAGCTTTGTAATTTAGAATAACAAGCTATTAAGGACTTCGAGTTCTGGAATTACGAGACAGTTATAACGTTAGTGGAAGCCAAACAAATTAAATTTAATAAATCGTCAATCTGAATACTTGGTATTGATACTGGTCTTAAATTTCGCCAAAAAAGCCAAGGCACTGATTTGTTTACAATCTACAAGACTAACGTAGTCAAAGCTTAACAGTACTTAAAATAGTGTTCCTGTGGCAGATAAATTGCCATATTATGCCAACTGAAGGCCTTATACAACCTATTTATCGCGGTATAAGCACAAGACCCGACAGGTAACGACTTTAACTGGCTAAATGAAAGGTTCTAATAATAAATGCGAAATGTAAACCGAAGGATCAATATAATTCCAATAGACCTATCGAAGACTAATTTAATAATCTTCACGGATAAGTCTTTTACGAATAACACCGACCTATCCTTACAAATCAGCTTCCTAATGACCCTTATCAATAAGGACGGTCGGAAAGATCAATTTATTATCATTGGAAACCTAATTCACAAATCATTTATTAAATATAAAAACATTATACAAGTATACCGGCTTTAAAGGTCTATGATAGAATGGAAGGCTTCAATATACGCATAACACTATAAAAACCCCTTTATATTATCACCAGACAGTTATAAATTCCTTCTGTTCCAGTAGTAATTTGTACTTATTCGAAAAGCCTATTTTAATACCTTTCGAAGCTCGGAACCTCCTACGAGAAATGCCTGATAATTAACGTAATATTACTTCACTAAGTCAACAAAAGGATGAATATTGAGGAGTTCCAGTAAATGAATAGCAAAAACAATCCTGCTAATGTTATAACGAAGGCATCGCCGAAAAATGCGCTTGAAAGATTTGAAGAAAATAATAGGCTGACTATACGTATCGAAAGATACGTTAATAAGCCGCTCGACAAGGTTAAATTACGTAATGAGAACGGCTAGTGATATATTCGCAAATCGGAAGACTGTCAGTGGATTAAAAATAATGATATATTTCATTAACACAGATAAAGTAAATTTTTACATAGGTTTATAATGGAAAAACTTTTTATAGGAGTCGATAAAGTAGGACTTCGGAGCTATATGACAATTAATGGCAATTAGGGTTAATTTTAAAGAAAATACGTGTAATTTGATGTGAAGGTCAATTGAAATCGACAAGATTCTGGCTAATGAACGAGGTCGTAATTTAATGCTTACCGGAAAAAATTAGTTAACTACACTGGCGTACGCTTACAAATTAAAAATCCGCTAGTATTGGAATAGTAGCATTTGCAATGCAATAGGTCAACATTACTTATAGTAAAGTTAATTATACTAACTGCAAGTTAAGTGTATTGTTTTTTGCGGGCTTATTGTACTAGTTACAAAGTAAGTACAGTATATACCCACTTCATACTAGGGCACGGGCCAAGAAATTGGCCATACAAATTACTACGTAGACCGGCTAGCAGTCTGCCAAACCTAGAATAATACATCTACCACTTTATCACGCAATAATACTGTTACATCGACCAATCGAATCGAAAACGTTGCAATGTCTAAAGCCCTACCAACAAAAATCATTAAATATAAAACATATAAACTTACCAATCATATAATGAAATCTTCAAATTGAGATAAATAGCTGAATTACACTGTTTACAAATTATAGAATTCTAGCTTTATCTAAACTGATGTTAACCATTAAGCTAAAAACGTTCAAATGATATCATAAACCTCGATGATAAAAACCATTAAGTTATTTGAATTCATCTTCGCTATATATTACAATAAAAAACTTTAGGGTAGAAAATTCGATACCGATCAAATTAAGGAACACTTGGTTGAGTTTATAAGTCAATGTGTATTCAATTTGAACTCTAATTAAATGAATCAAGATACATGTTATTTTTGAGACATTCGAAAATACTTTAGAAACTGGATTATGGAAATATAGAATTGAACTTCAACAATGATCAAATTTAAACTAAAAAAAGAAAACCTTTGCAATTATATTATCTTTATCCTAAAGAAGAGGGGAAATATATACAGTAATATTTTCAACTCAACTTAAATGAAAACTATTTTTAAGATCCTTCAAATTTAAAATTCAAAGGGAAAAGGGAAAATATTGCCGATAATTATAAACACACACGTTTTAGGGGAGTACCTCTTCATCCTTGGATAAGTTGAAACTGTGGATATTATCATATATCTCTATAGTTAGTAAGCGGCCATGTTGCAAGTTACAACTTTATAGAGTGCTTGGTAACGTGCCACTCTGCAAGGTGCATTCCTGCAGAGTGTATGATAGTGTACCACTGTCTGGAAGGGGCATTGACAGAGTGCACTGTAGAGTTCAACTTCCCAGAAGGGAGATTAGCATAGTACATGGTAGAGTGTCACTGCTTAGGTGAGAGCTTATAAGCTCTGACTTGAGGGGTGCACTCTGCAGATGACTTTTCTCGCTTCTATCTTACTATCTACTTCAATATATACTACCAATCTTTATAATTACTATTCTACTGTTACCTTAACGTTGATGTATTGGATACAACTGAGATTAAACCTGTTTTATAATTAAAGAAATCTAAAGATCTTTTGTTTAATTTAACCTTTGTTCAAGGCAACGAGGATTAAGAATTAGGCGGAAAAACAGTATATAAAGTAGTTATTTCTAATGATGTATAGGGAATTAACGTTGGTGCAATATAGAGTTTAATTAACAAAGATCTTCAAAATCGTTAAGATCGTTAAAATCGTGATGTTCATCCTTAATATATCTAAGGCAATAAGACTGTACGGGGCGCCATGTAATACTTCAATTGACACTACTAATTTGAGTGAAATTAAGTCTATTTATATCAGCTCACTATAGGTTTTACTGTATAAATTTTACCGTTAGGTTAATCCACTAGAAATTACCCTTATTATGGAGATTTTAGAGATCTAAGACTTGAATTGACTATAAAAATATTTGAGACAATTAAGAAGATCATCGCTACCTATATCTTAGACTGGTTAAAAAAGTTACTATTAATTATAAGCTTTTCAAGAACTTTGCTAAAATTCGTAATAATATGGAAAGATATATTGAAAAACCTAACAATTAACTTAATATGAAGATAATACCGTTTTCTAATACTTGCATATGGATAGAAGTTCAACTTTTAGGTTTTCACAAGAAATAAAGAAATTATTACATAACGTCCTTAATCAAGGAATGTATCTTCAGTGAAATTTATAAAAAAATTAAAGGTTACTTTGAGTACAACATTCATTTTATGCAATACTATACAAATTAGGTTACAATGTATCAAACGACGATAATGATTAAGAAAGGAAATGAGGAAATACCCACAGATATCCTTATTTAAATATTCTACAAGTTGATGTTCACATAATAAATGATATAAAAGATATACGTTGCAAAATCCACACTTTACGAGTAAGTTTGAGAAACTATTATAAGTTTTAGCGAGTTTGAATACTCTTTACAACGCCTGAATACCATCTATAAATGTTTCTTTGATTAATTACAGTTTTTCTTTACGATTGTAATAATACGTATATCAAATTCAATTGGTATATTCCTATAAGCTGGCAATTTATGTATTTAAAATAATAAAAACTCTTAAATTTCATATTACATCAATCGTAAATATCATAGGTTTCAATCTTCAAAAACTAGTTCAAATTCACTAAATTGAAAGCTATATAAACAACGATTACATAGTTAAGGCTTCAACAAATACGGAAATCGTAAAAACTATCGTTGTAACAATAATAAAATGTGTTATACATAACCTAAATCCGGTTATTGATGGAGTCACTACTCTTTTATTAAACATTATAAATGACACTAATGTATTATACTTAATATTTAATTACTTTCACAAGGAAATATTGAACAAGTATTAAAATTACGAAAAAGAAGATATATTACGCGATAACAATAATACGTTGAAGTCAATCTCGTAATATAAAGATATTACTTTTAAAACAACTTAATTATACACTCTTAAACGTATCACTGCTTTTCAATATGCCTAAGAACTACGAAGAATAGCTCACCTGTATCTTCCTTATTAATAAAAGACTTTATAGCCTCCGTAATTGACATAGTAATGCTAGCTACGTTAACAATACTAATACTGGTGGTACTGCTTGTAACAGAAACATTAATAACGACGTATCCGTGTACGATAGTTAAAGAAATATTATTAAAACCGATGTAAACGCCTTGGAAACTAATATCAAATAGCGTGTTACCCAAATTAACGATTCTATACTCTCCCGCCACAAAAACCTTAACTTATACCTGAAATACGATATAGGTAATTATCGTATTCGCAACTACCTATGAAATTTTGCGTAACACTCAAACAACTTTAATATTAAAACCAATATTGATATTAAAGTCAATGTCAGTATTTACCTTACATTTACCAACGACTTCATCAATATCTAAAAAAGAAAAACGTAAATTTTATATCTAATTGCATATATGAGTTAAAAATATTTTAATTCGACCCGGTAACTTAACACCAACTTTTAAATGGTTTCTACTTCATAATAGTTTTACTTTGAAATTCAATTCAATTTGTTAACGCTTCTATAAATATATGTTTCAGATATTATAATGTTATAAGTAAATAAATTACTTATTAATCAAAATGACCATATATTCCTATTTTATTTGGATGACTTAACTAAATTACCTATTATATACCTTAACTAGTTTAAATCTTTGAAAACTTATAAAAACGTTAATTTCAATATATATAGACATCGAATTGAGGTTAATATTACTTCTTATTTGTGATATAAAATTATTATGGTTAAATTTGAATTTATATTTTTTTTATTCTAATATAATATGTTTTAGATAAACTACAAATCAAATACGTATATATCACTGATACCGCTTTAAAATATATACTATTTTTGGGACGAAGGAATAACCACCATGCATAAAAATAGGGTTTTATAATGGTATAGAAGAAACTTGAAGATATTGGAGCTCTACCTTTTATACTATACTTCGCAAAGTTGGGAAAATGAAACTATTATTACATGACTTTCCGCCGTTTCCTTTAAGGATATTAACAGGGTATTTATCTTCAATCTACCCGTTTCTATAAACAATAAGTTCCCTAAATCATTTAAGGAGTTCGTGAATTTATTCGATAAAGCCCTGAGAAACAAATTACCTAATTACTGCTCTGAAACAAACCACAAATTATCATTAAAAATAATAATAAGGGCAAAGTTTTATAAGTTTCTTAGGGGCCGTTATATAAAATATTACGGAAAAAACTTTTGATATCACAAAAAATTCAATCGAATGATTAAATTGAGGTTATATTCGCATAAACATCTTCTTAATAAATGCTTTCGTACTTTTCGTTCAAAAACTCAAGTAATTCTTTCTTTTTTATATAGATCAAAGTAAACTTAACGATATTACGAAATCCGATCGTTATCTCTTCCCTTTGATTAATGAAATATTCGCAAATATTTTACGTATTAAGTAATTTTCTAAACTCAACATTAAACCTACTTTTTATATACTATATATTAAGAAAAGCAACAAGTAAAAAACTGCGTTCCTTGTTTGTTTATATTTTTTGAATATTTAATTACTCTTTTTTGGTCTTTACGGTATACTAATTATCTTTTAATAACACATTAGTAACTCGCTACCGCTATTTCTTGATGTTTTTTACTCATTTTACTTCAACGATATATTAATATATAAGTATAACATTTTTAACCATAAAAATTCTTAAGTGAAACAAATACTCAATGCTTCATACGCTATTAATTCAAGCTTAAATATATTCAAATGTAAGTTTGGTATTTAACATATTAAATATTTGGATTTCTCTATTAAACCAAAAATCGAAGTATATATAAACCCAGAAAAATTACTTGTTTTTGGGGAATAACTGGCTCTAACGTTTATACTAAAAGTACAGAGGGGTTTCGGTTTTATTAAACTTTACCGGTAATTTATTTGAAACTATTTTATATTCATTGGCTCCTTAATTAGTTCAATTACAAGAGGTTCCGTTTTTCTTTAAAAAAAAAAATGTTCAAAAACAAGTTATTTTCGAGCGGTTTAAACTTTTCTTTTTTTCTGAACCAATTCTTACCTAAAAAAAACTCCGACCAGAACATCTTTCTAAAATCTGACTATTCCAGTTAGATCCTAAAACACTACTTATTCCAACGAGAATATTACGGCACCCCATGCCCGATAACATATTTCTTTTATCGTTTATCACCTAATAAATACAATGACGAAATTCATGATAAAAAATACTGATAATCATGAATTATAATAACTAAAAATACTTATAAATACCACATAACTTTATAAACAATAAAGTTAGTTCATATTATCAATTTTTCAATTAATTTTCAAATTAATTTATTATAAATGAGTTAAGTATATATGGCTCAATATAATTCTTCGACGAAACCAAGATACACCTAAATTTCCTTCTAATTACCGACTTTGCAATCGCGAACTATAAATTTTACTTCCCGAATAGGTTTTCTTTTAACTCTCCCCCCCGACTTTATACGTTTTTCGATTTTATATTATTAAAGTATTCATTCAAAAAAAAAAATTACTTACGTTAATCTTTAAAATAACTCAAACTTCCACATTTTCTAAAACGCTACCTACTTCCGTTCAATTCGCGCGATATGTATTAACGACCGAAAGTTTGCCGCTGGCAGGTATATTAACAATAATTAAATATTTATAATCTTCATTTCGAAATATTCGATAAATATCCATAATATTTTACAATTTTGTAACTGTATTTAAGTATCAATTTGTAAATTGATCATTACCGCGTGAATTCGAATTATGAATGGTTAATTTTTACCAATAACCCGAATCGTAGCATTATTATCGTTGTTTTATTTAAAATATATTTCTAACCTAAATTATACGATATGATACGATACTTTTACCGGAATTACAATATGTGTGAGCGAACGATTTATTTACGATACCGTTAAAAGAAATTTCTTAACTTTTACTCATTTTCAAACGGATTCAAAACAATTTTTTTGTTGATTTTATAAGCAAACTCCTTTAAAACCATATTTATAACCTATGATACTCTATGGTTATCACGAATATTTTAAATAAAAGTGTTACTTTAAAAGAAATAAATACTATAAATACCAAAATTTATACAAAATAGTTTTTCAATTATTATAAGTAATTTTACAAATTTTCTCGCATTATTATTAACAACTGAGGTTCGAATTGGACCGATAGGTTTCAAAAACATTTTAACCACTTGACGGGGGTAAATTAGCATTTAAACATTATATTTCACCCCGAAACGGATAATATTACGAAATATATTAATGAAACGATATTGATATATTTACATTTCTTCGTTGTTTATATCATATTCAATTAAATCTAATTGTTATCCGATTGAAAATCATTATTCAATAATTAAAATATTACTACTATTAATATTAATTCATTTTATATAATACATAGCTATTATGTCGACCCTATCCAACCCATTTAACGTTTCCTTATCCTAACCACACAATCATGCGTAAAAGCCAAAACTTTCGTCCAACGTATTCGCGACATTATGAAATTCTTATAAGCTATAATAACGGTTACATAACAACATATAAAGGAGGTCGCTTATAGGTACAGTTTTCCTTTAGAATGGTTTCGAGTTAACGATAACGTTTAACCTTTCTTCAAAAATTACAAGCCGAACAAGTTTTCCAATAAATTAGATTGGTTTCATAATAAATAGCGTATTAAACATGTCGTCAATTCCCACCTCATCTAATTCAATATTTAGGGTAAAAAGCACCCTAGATTTTACGTTAACCAATTTATCTGAACCTCTTTTGACCCTTTTTTAAGCTAACAAATTCGCGACTATTAATTATCTGCCATTGACATTATTATTATTATTAATAATAAAACCTAACCTGAATTTTACGTCGAAGGTATTTTACGAACCCTGAATAAACCTGAAATAAATCGCCCCCATGTTAATAGCTCTCTCGAATTATGAATCCTAATTGAATACGTAGGTAATATATACCCGGCACAAAGCTGTTTTCAATTTTTTTCAATACCGCGACTTTTGATACTTTCGTATCCATTTATAACTCGGTAGAGAATAACGACAGACCTTCCCACTTAATCTCTCAATGAGCTTAACTAAATCTCGTCATTCTCCAATTACCAAATAGTTAAAACCCCTTATTTTTCGGTTTTTAAATAATAAGCCCGTTAACTCACCTATGTTAATGGTAATCTACGTGAACTAACAATCAAAATAAGTCAGTCAACCTACGTAAGCTAAATAAAAGTATACGTAAGTTAATAACAATGGTAAACCAATTAATTTACGTAGTTTAAACGAAAGTAGTATTCGGTTTAACCTACATTAGTTAAAATAGCTAATAACGTCAATATGCAAGTTAACCTACATGAGTTAAGATAGCTAGTAATAATAATGTACAAGTTAATCTATGTGAATTAAGCCGTAACAATAAACGATTTAACCTACGTTGATTAAAAGTGCTAGTATATTTATATATGTAGACAAAAAGAAAAAAAGGGGGAGGGACAGGAGTACGCAAAGAGTAATGTTACGTGCTAATGCTTAGGCTGGTTATTAACAGGGATCTAACCCTGGTGGTTACTATACTTCCACAATGATCTGAAGCCATGTTGTCATATAACTAGGTCATTTTTTCTATGTAGCCTGTAGCAACTCTTTAGTAGAAATTTCACTCTTTCTCTATTTATCGATAATTATAGATAGTGTATGACTGTTATGAGCGATATCTCTGGCTCAGTCCCTTCACAACGTGAATGAATTACAAGATAATCAATTGGCTATTACCAGCAACCTCATTTAGTCGATTTTTGTTAATTGTAAAAAGCTTATATCGAATGTATCTTCGTTTAAAGTCTATGAATATAGGTTATCGTATATATAAATTTACAAATTTTATTCAATTTCTTTTGAATTGAAAACAATGAACTAAAAAACGTTAAATAATTAATGTAATGATCTTTTGCGGAGCCTCAAGAGTAGAGTGGTAAAAGAATTTTAATAAATTGATAACAAAGATAACATAGTCAATATTATTACAAAGAAATATTAAAAATGAATTGGAAAGGATTATCAACAATAATAGGCTGATTATACGGATAGAAAGTTACGTACATAGGCTATCTAGCAACTTTAAATTATATAACGATGAATAGAGTAGAACCTAGAGCTACCTTAATAAACTGGAAGATTGCCAGGTTGTTAAGCATACAGATTTATTTGATAGGCATAGTTGAGTTGTTTATATACTAAAGGATTGAAATATGAAAGTGATGAAGTACTTGTTTTCCACATGAAATATGGTAGAAAGTGAAATTACTATACAAATAGAAATAGGTAAAATATCGGGAAGTACTTATATTACCGCAGAATTATCTTTTAAAACGTTCTGGCATTACGAAACAATAATTTTCCAGTGTTACGATAATATCAAAGTGTAATGTAATTCAATTTCACTTCATTCGTTGCAAGTTAATTGTAATAAAGTGTCCAATTTTATGTGAGGTACGGGTTAAGCAATTGCTTATATAAAATAGTATGTAAACTAGTTAACGGTTTGTTAATTTTGGAAGAAACACTAAACCACCACCTGACTTTTTTAATACTGCTGTTACTATGACTACAATTATGACTACAATTCGAATCGAAAAAACGTGGTAACGTCTAAAGACCTATCAACACTATTTTCTTTATTCATCTTTATATAGGTATAGAATCCCTGTTGTAATTCCTAATGAGAAAAATGGTTATAACAACATCCTTGAAATATACAATTCTTTTATCCAAAATCCTCTCAATTGGAATTTTTATCCCTTACGTGAACTTTAAATTTAATATTGAAAAATTAATATAATATTTTCTATTAATTCTTTTATAATATATTTATACTAATCATAGTTTAAAGTACATTTATGGAAGTCGTTTATAAATTTGGATTCTGAGGATATTACTATATATCTCTATGGTTAGTTAGCGGCTACGCTGCAGATTGCACTTTTGCAGAGTGCATAGTAACGTACTACTCTGTAAGGTAAATCCATGCAAAGTGTATGATAGCGTGCTACTGCCTAGAAGTGGCATTTGCAAAGTGCACGGTAGCGTGTTACTGCCCAGAAGAGAGATTAGTAAAGTGTACAGTAAAGTGTTATTGCCCAGGTGAAAGGTTATAAACTCTTACCTGTAGCGTACACTTTCCGGATACCTCTTTTCCCTTTAACTTAGTATTTACCTTTGATACAAATACCTCGTTTCCATTTTAATTAACTGTTTACCTTTAATACAAATACCAATTTTGATGATTACATTTTTAACGTACCCAGTACAATAGAAACCTTACCGACATAAATTAGTAGCCGACTCGGTCAACTATAGATAGCCTAAAAAAGAAGAAATAAAACTGAATTAAATAATTATAGCGGTATGCTGTAACGGTCTCAATTATATATACTTGACCATTAAGTCATATACGAATTATACGAGAGTATATAAAGACGGTAAGAGTGGAGTAATTCTAAAAAGACATATTTTAATACGAAATTACTAACTTAGTTAGTGCCCTTTAACTATTGAAAGCCCTGTTACGATATTAGTAACTAGATTATCGCTCTAACGTACCCAGATATTTTTTCAAGAACGTTCTATTACGTATCAGGTTATGTAAAATAAAACCACCAAGTTTTGAAACCCTTTGTTAAAACCTATCCGATCTGAATATAGCATCCATACAGCTTCCACATTTTGGAAACAGCTAAAATATAGTATCCAAGCCACTTATAGTCTTCGAAAGCGGCTATGAGATAACTTTTGAAACGTTCCTATAATCAATCTACGCCCTAAAAACGATAATCGAACCATCAACCAAACACGCTCCACAGGCGTAATACGGCATTCAAAACGCTTACCAAGCGTTACACACTATTTATAATTCCATACACACATATACATATATATATACATCCCCTTATATCCTTTTCCCCTTTCCCATTACCCCATTCGCTCCTCATTGTTCACTTTACACCGCCTGATTGAATTTGTTACTTGCAAAATTTGAATTTACTAGTAGATTGATTAGTATAGCTTTTATAAGGCGCTAAGAAATAATTTAGGACGCCTAACTAGCTTATGGTTACGCCTTATTTGTATTTCATTTGTATCTCACTTGTGTTAGTGAACGGTAAATACCTCGTGTTAAACTTTTTATTAAACTTTATTTCCTTTTTATTTGCACATTGTACGCTTTTATCTAAACTATATCTCTTTAAATACTATATTTAAAACGCATTCTAATCGTATTCAATACATAAAACCAACTTTTATACCGCGCCAACTTTTCCGATATACGCACAAACCAGTCTCCTAACCGCTTTAATATGATTCACACTCTTCATACCATAGTTTTAACACCAATAAATTTAGATACATCTAATGAAAACTTCGATCTCTTAGTTTTTCATATAGGTATCAAGAGAGTAGTTTTCACAAAAAAATAACCTAAGACTATAAAATGATATTATTAACTCACCGGTTGAGAATTTAGACCCTTATATGGAAAATACGTATATTATAACCTCGATTTTTCGCTACTAGAAAAAAAGAGCCTAGGAAACTGATATATTGAATAATTCCTGTAAAGGAATTTCAGATTAGATGATAAGGATATATTATATGGTATATATTTCGACTTTCGAAATTCTATGGGCTTAGTTACAGAGCGGCGGTATTGATACTTTAAAAGGTAAAAACGATAGATTTACTAAATCCTTATTCAATAAGGCATATCTTACTAACCTACTAAATAAAAAAGATAAAGTTGTATATCAGACGGACTATATAAAAAAGGGATACTTGAAAGAACATAAAAAATAGGTTGTAAAAGATATGTGAAGGAAACGGCAACGCAAAAATAGTATACAAATACAAAGTATAGGACGCTCCAATAATATACCCGTGACTTGTGTAAAGTATATGAAGTTTGAAGAAAAAGAAAAGAAAAGATTACGAATATCATCTGTCAGTTGGGTATAATATATACCCACGCCTATATATATACTGGAGGAGAGTTAAATACCAGGTTACTTTTCGAATACGATTAACATCCATTTCGGCTGTAACGAAAGCGGCTAAAACACCGAGAAAAATCTGCTCGGAGACAAGATAAACGGCGTAAAACGATAATATGAATCTTATAAACTAATGCCTAATAATTACGAACCTTATCGAAACCTTCTACTAGAAAGTTTTCCCACTAATAAGATTGATCCTATAAATTTAACGAACTTATAGAGATTATTACACAAAAAATTATAATAGCGAGCTGTACGATGTTCTTAATAATAAGATACGCATCATACTAAATACGTGTAAAAAAAACTAAATATTAAGCCGTTACAATTCCACATTATCTTACCCGATATATTGTCTAGGCAAGCAAAAAAGTGGTATATACACTACTTGACATAATTAAACATATTTACGAAATACTATAACCGCCTGAAAATATACTTCGATACGGAAATAAATTACGAATTTTACGATAGTAATTGGACCAATACTACTTAAAATTCCGTTCAAAACTAGCATAGAAACGATAATAAAAGCCATTAGGAAGTTTTTACGCCTTTATTAGAAAATTTACAGACTTTTTAAACAGCTCTTAAACCGGATTATAAAAAAGATAAGTTATTTGGTTAAGTAGTTACAAAAACGAATCGTAAAAACAAAGATTTCGACCTAATATTATTTAAGCCGGAAATTATTTTAAACGTTTTTTATAAAAGCATTAAAAACTCTTTAAAAACCTCGATACGATATTAAAAAAACCTTGGATTAGCATTTATAACCGAAAGAACTAAAGTTGAAAGTCAAATCACTAAAGCAAACCTTACTGAAATAATCCACCACGTCTTAAACCATCGATTTTAAGTATATCCGAAATAAAATAAAGACTCTAAATACGGCTACGGAAATGAAAAATACCAAGGAGAAAGCCATAGAAACCGAAGATAAAGCAGCTACCAACTAAAACAACTTTATAGTCAAAAACGGAACTCATTACGCACATAATAATATCTATGGAAAAGTAAACGAAGTTTTATAGGTTTTTATAAACGTTATATATATGCGAGAAAATCGGCTATTAGTCGACTAGTTACCTAATATACAAGAAAATTCGGACCAAACACCAATTTTAAGCTGATTACCCACCTAAAGACCAGATTAAAGCCAATTTTACAGCTTACGTAACTAATTATAAAGACGTAAAAGCTAAATTCAACGTTTATTCCTATAGGTACCTCTAGAAAAAAGGACTTCAAGGAGAATCAAACTTACTCAATAGCCCAGGATAAAGAAATCGATTAGCTATTTTTTATAGGCTTATATGATACCTCATTTCTATATATAGTAGGCTTGGATTTCGAAAACAAAATATTAAACACCTATATGGCGTTGCAATTCACGCTTTCTAATAGATAAAGCAACCTATTCTAAGGAATTATACTGTATACCGGCGTAATTGAAATCTAGACCGCCGAAAAACGGAAATTCGACGTATTCTCGGCGAAATTTCCGAAATTCCAACTTAATCGAATAGGAAAACACCGAAAATTCTATTCGATAAAGGTGAAATATCGTCGCTTAGGACAGTCTCTGTAAATACACGATACTAACCAGTTAAGTTTTACGTAATAAACTTGAAAACACTATTTCTACAATTGTTAAATAATATAAATAAACTCGGAATTGAGGTTCAGAATACAACCAACCAACTTATTCACGCTTTGAATAATTTATTTGTACCGCTCCGCTTTAAATTGAAATACCTCTAGGTTTTTCCTAAAATACATAAAATTAAAACCATTTAGCCAACATAATCGAAATTAAAAATACTACACCGCTGGTTCGAATACCCAGTTACAAAACGTCTTTTGCGCCTACTCCACGTCGTAAAGTATACTAATATAGGAAAATCAACGCTAAAAGTTATCAAAGAATTCTTCTACAAATACAAATTATACTCACAAGCCCTACGGCGGTTTAAATTCGGCCTTTAAAACGATATAAACTTCAACTACGAGGTAATTCTAAACTTAATATACCTTAATTACTGACTAGTACTACATTCCATCAACGCAGTAATATCATTTTAAGCCGCTAAATCTACGCGAAACGCTTCCGCTACAGACTGTTAGGATACTTTAATAAACTATTGGAAAAAAATCTACTTAAAACCTCTAAACTAAATTACCTACGATACCAACATCGCCTTCGACTCAATCGAATAACGTACCAAAGCCAGAATCGCTAGCAATAGGTATAAGCAAATACCGGTAAAAGTACTATAAGATATTGGAAAGTATAAACGGTACTATAAACCGCTTAAGAAAATATATATAATACTATCCAAGGAATTGAATGGCGTCAATTTTTAAAAATCAATTCTATAAATAGCAGTTAACACTATAAATAATACATCCGGCCCAAATAGGCTTGTTCTAATATTCCTTATTTTTGGTGTTTATCCCAAAGTCCACATAGATTTAACATCTTCGCCAGCCACGATATAAAGGGTAAATGCTATGGTAAAAGCTATGGTAGTATTACATTCCCTACAAGCCAAAAGTAATATTTCGAAAACATTGGCTACAAAAAACTACCCGCGTAAAACTAGCGTTTTAAACTTACTATTATAGTTTAAATTCTTAGTCTAGAAAATGAAGGATAAATGGACTGGCACTTAAAGGATCAATGTATTTAAAGGCCACGATATTTTTATAAACTTGCTAAATAATACGAGTTCATTCCGCTAAATAATAATACAGGAATATAAAGGGGAAATGATAAACGAAAACGACCCGAAACCATAATTCAATCAGTGGCACCGATAAAGCCACTTTTAGGATAACAAATTCAAATCGCCCCCTAATCTTATATACCCCCTGAATAGCCCTTTATAAACTCTACCGCCCTACAAAACCAGCATGTTCATATGAATAGAACTAGTACTACGTCGCTGAGGGTGCTTACTCAATTCTAAAAACAAAAACCATTTTAAAACTTTTGTCATAGACTTCTTTATCATGCAAAAGGAAACAGCAAACCGTAAGTTAAGCTTGAAGCTTCGCAAAAAATGTATTATCACCACTTAAGGTGCCTTGTTTAAATAGTTTACCAAGACAGAAATCTAAACTTTAATCGAGTAAGGCGTTTTTCGCTTCAAAAAATTTAAACCAACGATTTACAGTGCCTATAGAGTTTTTCTCATACACTTAGTCAATGAGGTAAAATATAAGGCCGATAAATACTATAAAAAGCCGACTTATAATTGAAGGGTACGATAATACCAGCCGAAAAATATTATGACCTAATTGCTCACTTTATAAAAGACAACCTATCATTTAATTCTAACACTTGCCGCCTTCCTCAACACCCTATACAGCCTTTATATTGAGTTTCTCAATATTATGCAAGCTTTTATACAGTCGAAAGAATGGCTTAAACGGTGTATTTAAGCCCATATTCTTGCAGACCTCCGAAATTACTATCTGCCTAAAACTATTTTGCGTATTATAAAGCGTCTTTACAAACTCTTTAAAGTTAGTATATACTGCTATCATACTTACCAAAAGTATTATAAAAAGCGATTTGAAATGACCAGCTCGATCTTTCACCCGTATCTATTGGTTTTAACAATATACTTTAAAGGTTTTACACTTAAAAGGCTTTATACTTACAGACATATAGATGGATAACATTCTAACACTATACAACGCATAGTTTTCCGAAACTGAAAAGAGGAAGCTTACGAAATCCGGCCTAAAAACAAAACCCAAAATGTACCTGACGGAGGACCATATAATCGACTTTAATAGGTAATAGTCACTTTCCAAAACCGCATTCTAAACCTCGTTCAAAAGGTGTAACTTCATAAAGTTATTATTATTAATCTAACTAGCACGAAATGAGCTAATAATTATAGGTGCTAGCATACATGTAGAGCCTAGATCGTATTAATGATATAGCTAAAAGTGGTATTGAACCTTTCGGTTGCCGTACAATGCCAAACCAACCCTTTTCATAATGTATAAAAGGGTTTAACAGCTGCCTCGCGTAATAAATGAATAATCCAAAGTGCGGTTTACAATTAATACCGCTTGATATACGCACTACAAAACTTTTTGTTTTTACGAATAGCTCTTTCAATTATAATATAAACTACAGCTCGTAAGTAGGATTCGTTTTTATTCTTAATAACGAGATACCAATTCGAAACCAGTTTAATCTCCGTGAAAATATTATCTATTAGAGCTTTACTAAGTACAAACAAGTTACTCGAAGCGTTTTAGCCTGAGAAATATACGGAATAATTGAGAAATTCGATTCCTAAATCACTATGCTAATAACATGCTAGATAATCATTTCCAATATTAATTTATAACCCTTCCCTTTAGTAATTTAGACTTTTTTTTTTCCTTCAAGAATATCTTGTTCAATTCGATATTACGAATGAGAAACATCATATAATCGATATTATAACCTTACGAAAATCGTACAAACGCCGCTAAATTAAAGAAATAAAATAAATTAATGGAAAGTTAAACCCAGCGGATACAATAACTAATGGCCCCCCGAATAGGGCAATAGAAACGTTCATATTAACGAGTACACTCTTCGTTGGCATTACTAAAAATGTTTTATAACTTTACCCCAATTAGATATTTTTTATCCCACATTTATCGCTTCCCCTTTTCTTTATCTATTTACACCACTATTAGCATTTTGTCGTTATTCAAATCCGTCATTTAAACCACCGTGGGTATTGTATAACTATTTGAATCCCCTATTTACACCGCTTTTCAGATTTTCTTACTATTTAAATCTACCATTCACGCCATTTCTAATATATTATTAGCTTCATCTTTTTTTACTTTAACGCTACCAAAATAACCTTTACCCTTGACTTTTCAAGTTTATTATTTACATTATGATTCTTTTTAAAAAGAAAAATTACATTATTATATAACGAACTACATTAAAGCTAGGCACACTGGCTTATGTATCAACATAGGCAACTATTCGCTGCCGAAGAGGGAGAGAGAAGGCAGCGGCGCATCTTTGCTATCCTCCTTCTCGCCGCCCTTACCTTTACTACTAACTCCACCACTATCTCCGCTATCGACAACGCTACCACTGCTACTGTAAAAGTGGCCCCGCACTTTAGGCTATATACCCTTAGCCTAAGGCGCGAGGGGGTCTTAATCTTCCTTATGGCGACGCACTATAACTTCGTCGAATTCGCCTGCGTAATATATACGAAAGCCCCGCTTCTAAGCGGAAATAGTGGTTACCGTCTCCTCAATCCGCTGATTAACGCTTATCATGAATTAGTATCAGCTTATTTGAATTATTTAAGAAAGTGGTTCTAGTTAAAAACAACTCAAATGATATATCTATATGAATAGGAGATTTGCCTTTACGATTAATATTACGAGTTTAAAGTAAAATTATAGTAAAAACAGCGGGCGCGTAACAAAGCTTCGGCCTATGGCCTCAAGACTACTGGAATGGGAGCGTATCTACTATCAATTTCTTCGTAGCAATAATAACGGGCCAACCGATCCCCGTTTTGATAATAATTGTTAATAAACTTACCTGCGGCCGCGGATGCAACACACGGTATATAGGGCGTATCCATTAACGGCCCCGGGTTACGGACTCAGATACGCTGCTTTAATTCTTTATGCACTAAAAAAAAAAGCTTCGCGGCGTATATTAACAAGCTGTAACTCGAAACAACGAGCCAAATCGATCGTCTTCACCTCGTTTATAAAAAAATTAATATAATATGAATTAAAGTAAAAATTAGTAATATGGACTGCATTACAGCTCTACTAAGCTACGCTTTCGGCGAGCGAGGGGGTAGCTGCTACGGGTAAAGGGGTTTTTACTTGTAGCGAAAAGGTAAGGTCTATAACCTCAAAAAAAAAAACCGCTCTTCACCTTAGGGGTAAGGAGAATAAGGGGAGGGGGAAAGGAGAGGAAAGGAGGTGGAGACATCAGCGGCGGCGCCAGGGGACGGGCTGAAAATAAAGGCGGGGATAAACGATATCGACCTGGAGGATGTAAGGCTAAGGGGTAATGGTAGTAACGGCGCGGCGTGCAGCAACAACAGCTTCCTCTTCATTCTTACACAAACGCGTCAAATGTCGCCTAAAGCTTCTATTTTTACGCGGTATCTATTAATAGGAAGTGTTGGTATATAAATTAAATTAAATAACGTATCGAGAAATGAGTTTTAAAATAAATAATTAAAATGATAGGTAAACTTAACATACGCTAATTAACTAGTTAGAACTTACGTTAATCAAGGAGACGTGTATTAAGAGGAGAAAAAAAGAAATTCTGCCTAAACTAATAACGATTATTTTTTATACTAACCCTAAAATACGTAATACTATAATTACCCCTACGTAATTACACCCTTGTAATACCTTCGTAATTATATCCCTATAAGGATAAGTAACAAACTTTATTAATGATTATACCGACATTCATTATATAAACCAATTAGGACTTTACTACAATTACTTCCGCGGTCAAAACTACTGATTCGAACATTTATAATTCATATCATAACCGAACTATGATTACTAAATTAGGAATATAAACAACACTAAAATCATATTATTATCACGAAACTACAAATATAAACTATACCATAACCAAATTGTTATAATGAAACCACGATTACAAATTATATTATAAACTAAACTATTACTATAAAATGACGAATAAGGATTGCATTAAGAAAAGAAAAGATCACATATATAAATATTATCATATATCTTTATAGTTAGTAAGTTGTTACATTACAGATTTTACTTTTACAAAGTATACGATAACGTACCACTTTTTAAGGTATATTCCTGTAAAGTATATAATAGCGTGACATTACCTCAAAGTAGCATTTGCAAATTGTACGATAGTGTGCTACTATTGAAAATTGAAATTAGCAAAGTGTATAGTAAAGTGCCACTACCTGAGTATAGGATTATAATCTCTCACCTATGCATTCACTCTCCAGATGCCTCCTCTCCCTTCTAACTTACTATCTAACTTCAATACAAACACCAATCTTTACGATTACTCTTCTAACGTACCTGGTACAATAGAGATTCTACCGACAGATTATGGTATAAAATATATTCAAGAGTATCATAAAGCTTATCGAAAATCCTTCCAAAATTCATTTTCAAATGAAAAAAACTATATTAATATCCTATGTTTCTATGAAAATCCTCATTACTATTAAAATACAACATGTCTCCTTCATATTCGAATTTTACGTTTTTTAATACCTTCGGAATCATATAAATGATAATTTCAAAAAAAAAAAATCGTAATTTTTAACATGTATTATGCAAGTTGAGTCTCATTACTTTAAACTATATTTTCAACTTATTCCAAATATAAAACCTATAATTGATCTATATATGAAAATATTTTTTCAAAAGCTTATAATATTGCAATACTATATTAATTAATAAAAATGTGAATACAACACTTTGAAACATTTTATTCATAATCGTTAGAAATAAAGGTCGAAATCAATATGAATTAATATTTATATATTTATAAATTTACAATATCGTTTGAAAGTTTTCATTGAAAATGTTTTATAATACTCTGTTGCATTATGAATCTTTATTTCATAATTCAATAGAGTTTGTAAAGTTCCTCTAATCCTCTATATCAATAAGGTAACAATAAAACGAAAGGTTATAGTACGAGTTATATCTAGATAATAACCAACTATATAGTTTATATGATTTTTTTTTAGTGGCTTATTGATTTATATAAGTTTCGGTGTTTTTCTCCAAACGGTATACCTATATAAAGGAATATTCTAGATAATGCTTCGCTTTAGTTTGAAAATTGATCTGTTTAATGGACTCGTATTTTGAACTGATAAATCATTCAATGAGAACTAGTTAATATAATGATTCGTATAAAATTATTTAAAAATCATTTAATCTCTATCAAAGTTTTACTAGTGAGTATTATCTCGAAAATTACACCAAAAAATAAGTTTTTTTTCTCCGATGAGGTATTCATTAGAAAATCAACAATGTATATAAAACTTTGAAAAGCTTGTAACACTTCTTAAGGATATGTTAATACATATCGTCTATAATAAAACATATAATAACCTCTTAGCTAAGTTATTGAACGCGCGTTATATATTTCTTTGATATTTTGAAAAACCTAGACAAGAATAATCGAAAATTTTTAACCTATATATATCGTGTTACAAGTAACCGAAAGTAATACTTATTCAAAATATGTTGATAAAGAAGGATTCAAATTTATTATGAGTATCGTAATTCTCAATTACTACATTTAAAATGAAAAACTTTTATGACTGTTTTACTAAATACCTTATACTTTACTAACCAATGAAGATTTGCGATCATCTTTGGTAAATCAGATTCTAGTAATAAAAAAATATTTCCGAAATTTAAAGATATTTTAATGTTTATACTAAGTCGAATGATGTATAATACAAAAAATTCATTAGTTGATAAAAGAGTTTTATGAATAGCAATATAGTATATGGTGAACTAGAAATAAATACAATATAATATGGTAGAAGTATAGTGTATGAGACGTAATTATTTCAAAAACATAAATTTTAAGTATATGCATATAATTTATGATATTTCTGAAAAACGTTAACAAAAAATTCCGAAAACTTTAAAGATATCAAAGTCGATATTGAAAAAAACGCTTTTTTTCAGAATTAGTAATTTTACCTTCAAAAATACGGCTTTAAATTGATAAATTTTCTTCAAATTATCATTTCCGAAATTTCTAGAATTTTTTACCGTTCAAACTGAAGTTGATACCTCCGTTTCCACTAAAAAAAGCGTTCAATTACAAGATATTGAGACCGCCATAAGGTATAACTCATAATTAATTTAACTATTATTTGTATTTATTGACATAAGTCATTCATATATAATAAAATTAAATGATTTATTGGTATTGATTATATTTTCAACGTCGATGTAAACAATGAACAATGTAAAAAGATTTATAATAATATAGTATTAAAGTTATTGAGGAAGTAGAAAAATAATTAGGATATTATACCTTTTGAAGTAGGGTATAAATACTTGATTTCGAATTGTAAACTTCTTTTAGAGTCTTTCAATACAGGACTTGTATCCTATGCCTATTATTTATACATGTTATCTATAATATTTATCTATGTTAAGAAGAATTTTCGTTCATTTATGATGTTAATTACACATCTTTTAAACTATAAAGAAAAGCAAAAACAATTTAAATTGTTTATCTCTTCAAACTATATATTAAAACAAACAGATGCAATGCAAAACTGGAATTGGTAAAAACTTGTTTATAGTCATTGAATGCCTAAAAATATAGTATACATCGTTTTTATCTAGTTTGTTTATAGTCAAACTACTTAACTACCAATTTATATTGATGAATATTTGTTCCAACTATGTTAGTAATTTGAATTGTAGTTACAATAAAAACAGTATAACATTAATAACATGAACAGATTGAAAGTTTTAACTTGCGGGAACCGATAGTCTGTTTCTATCTTACTTATTTTATGATAGCGTCAATTAATACCTATTATATTAATTTATATTCTACGATTAACATGTGTTTAACCTCGATAATTGATAGAACTAATATAAATGGAAATATTCATAATATTAGGGACTCTTTGGATGGTATAATAAGATTCGCAGTTAGTGAGATCAAATAATTTGGTAGATATTTTTAAAAAAGAGTAGGAAGATAATTATCATTAGTTATAGTATCAGCGTTTTTATATTTAGTAGCTATCTAATTTTTAGCAACTCAATATTCATAATTAAAACGATTTTTTTTTAGAATAGTAGTATTTGCAGTGCAGTAGATCAACTTTACTTATAGTAAAGTTGGCTATACTGACTGCAAGTTGAATGCATTATTTGGTACGGTCCTACTTTAATTGACTTCAAGTTAAGAGCAATATGGCCTTACTTCACACTAGAGCACAAGCCACGCAATTAGCCATACAAATTACTGCGCAGACCGGATATTAGTCTGCCAAACCTAGAACAATAGATCCACCACTTGACTACGCAATACTACTATTACTTCGACCAATCGAATCGACAACGTTGTAATGTTTAAAGCTCTACCAACACTGATTAGTGATTATCAAATTAAGCACAAATAAGCTAAGTAGAAGAAGAAGCTACTTTCCAGTTACGTTTTACGTTAATAACGGCGGCTAGGATAGAGGAAAAATTATTGCGAAGGGCCTTTATTAGTATTTCGCCAGTCTACAACGGAAATTTGAAAGTGAGCGATGATATTGCTACTTGAAAATACCAAGAATCTTTACGGATTCTTTTTAAAAAAACATTAAGATTAACTGTTAAAAGTTTCAAATCAACAGTTTGGCAAACAGCTAAGTTAGTAATACTGCGGGTGTTATTACTGCAAGAAAAACCACAGAGTCCTACGATTAAAACAATAAATAACCTTTAATATTTACCTATAACGACCTTCGACCTTGCCCTTAATACCAAACTTTTGCCCTCACTTAATTTATTTTCCCACTTTTTTCATGCTAATACAATTGTTAACATCGTTGTTTTAAGCAAAAACATTAAGAATAGCTAATTCGCGTTGAGAAAGCTACGTCGTACAATATAACGTCAAGTTCTCAAGTTCCCATGCGACTTTATATCAAAATACCAAGTCTCTACGCCTAACATCGCCAAATCTCTTACCATACACGCCCACTAAGTTTTACACGAGCCAAAACCTTAAGAAGGCATTTAACCAAAAGTAAATAGAGGTAATTGAAGCTTTTGGACCCCACTTTATGAAATACGTCGATAAAAAGCTTTGCGGCTACAACGTCAACGAAGATTTGATACAAAGTCATTTAATTAACTTTATTGGTTTTTAAATTATCAATTACGATAGAAGCGAAAAACTTGACCGCAGCGATCGCGCTTTCCGAAACTTTCGTTACATCTTTGAAAACTAAAGTATTAATAGGAGGAAGAAAGTTTCAAAAGGTATTAAGTTGAAATTAAAAGAAAAAAATAAACTTCGAGTGATTTAAGTGTTAGAAAAGGGTTTAACTGAGCTGAAAAACACATTTTTAAAACTAACCTAACTTAAGGAATACCTTTAGCATCCATATCTTAAAAGAAAAAGTATTAAAGAACTTTAATGCCTTTATATATATTTTTAAAGAACTTTCCCTTTACCCTTATCCAATTTACATATCTTTATGTGTTAACAACAATGAATTTATTTACTTGTTCGATAGCTTAGCACCTATACGCGAAAGTGCGGAGTATGCTTTTAGCGGCAGTAGTGTACGTAAAGCAACGGCTTCTCACATGGTTAGAGGAATTGATATTAGTGCTTTAAATCCGTTAATTAAGTAAAATCGTTAAGCCTTTTAAGACCTTTAGGTCTCTGTCACTCTTTAACACTTTAATAAAAATCGTCAAACCCTTTAAAAGCCTTTTTATGAAAGGTTTGCTTATATATAAAAGCCTATTATAGGTCTTATTATAGGACTTTACCTTTCAGGTCAGGCGATTTCAAATTACTTTTAACACCATGCCACGGAGGTTTTAAGGCTTAAATTACTAGGAAATATTACGAATAGACAGTAGGATAATTATCGCAAATTTTCTTTAAGACTTATTAAGATAATTAATATTAATTATAAACTTTTTACGGATTTCGCCAAGATTTGGAACGACATAGAGAAATATGATGGAAAACTTTATAACCTTTTCAACATAAACATAATGCCTTTTTTAAACATTTTTAAGTAAATATAAGTTCTCCCTTCTAGTTTTTACTTACTATTTTCTAAAATCCTTACAAGGTATATTAAGAACTATTACCTGACCTTTCTAACCCGAGTAACTATATTTCGCGAGATTTATAACAACATGAAGAACCATTTCGAATACGACTTTTATCTTACTAAATACTACATAAATGACGCCACCACAAGGTAGGTGATGATAATAGTTAAAAAAAGAAATTACCAATAAATATGTTTAACTAGATAACTGACAATTTAATGTTATACTAAAAACTAATAGGAAAAGCCTACGTTATCGAATTTATATTTCGAGAATAGGTACGGATAATAGTTACGAGCGTTAATGAGTTTAAATACGCCTTATAACGTCCAGATACCACTTGCGAAGGCTTTTTTTACTAATTTCGTTTCTTGTTTACAACTGTAATAACGCGTACACCAATCTAATTTAGTATGTATCCTTAAATTGATAATTTCCTCAACGTAAATAAAAAAGACCTTATAATAGTTAATTATATCGACCGTAAATACGGTTACGGGCGCTTTTAATACTTAAAGTCTAGCTTACCAACTACAAACTAAAAGTAATATCTATGTTAATACTAATAAAACCAATATTTAAACGCACTTGCTAATCGTAAGCATTATCGTTGTAATAGTGGTAAAAGATATTAAATTTGTAATAGGTTCAATTATTAGTTTACTTGATACCCCCTCGGCAAGCAAAATGATAGAAAGGTGATATATTATATCCAATACTTTACTACTTTTAAATAAGATTACTTGTATTAAATCTTAAACATTAAGGGCAACTAGCTTATTAACGGCGATAATGTTTCTAAACAGATTAAATAGCATAAAGATACTACTTTTAATGCGGCTTAGTAATTATCCAACTATGTGTTTTTATACCGTTTAGGTATTAAAGGTCTTTATCTTTACCTTGATTAAATTTTTAACCTATTATATACTTTTAACCTCTGTAATAGTTACGTAGATCACACGTTTTTAGTTATTATATTGGATATAGAGGTAATAAGGTATTTAACAAGGGGTTATTCGTAATACGTGGTATTGTGAGGAGAAAATACCACAATAACTGAAATTAATTGTTACGATACTGGTAAAATTAAAGTTGGATTCATATTAGGCGAATAATCATCTTTATTAGGGACAACAGTAATTTAATCTGTTATGAAATCGATTACATTCTACATCCTTAAGTCCCTTAACCCTCTTTTTATTTAAAGGATATAAAGACCTTTGGCGTTAACATTAATATTAACACCGACAAGCTGATTAAAAACGATTAAAAGTTTCCTCTCGCCTTTAAGTAGGGGTACCTATAGTTTTATCTTTAAGATCCTAAAGTAGTAGTATTCAATCTGACGAAGTCGGAAATACGCTAATTATATCAGCTTCTTAACCACCTAGTTATTAATAAGTTATACAAAAATTTAAAGTATGTAAAGTATAAAAATATGGAATACTTTGCCTTAAAAGCTATCGAAAAGCTTTACTACTATTATTAAAAACATACCTAACCCCCCTAGAAATTTAAGTTTACATTAAAAGACAACAATGACTTTAATTATAAGGTCTTTATTAATGTATTTTACTTGGATAATAAACTTGTTTTTTATGTTGTTAATTTCGTAATGTGTTTTAACGAAGCCAAGTTTTTAAAGTCCCTTTTAGCAAAAAATACGTGGAAAACGCTAAGGATACTATAAACTAACACCTACCTAAGACTAATTAATGTCGTTGTTTAAAATACCGATACTAACTTTGCAACGGTGGTGTTTTAAGAAAATGCCAAGATAATAAGTATTTAGTTTAAATAGGTACCCATAACAGCTTATTAAAATATTAAAAAGGTATATGCCTTACTTTATTGAATGTATAATATTCTTACGCTGCAAATTAAAAGCTTTATGGATCCGAAGACATGCTTTTGAATAGTGGTGAAAGGCCTAAGTGATATTGTGAACCCTAACGGCCTAATATTTCCACTACTAGTCTTTAAAACGTACCCACGCCTAACGAGTAAATCTCCGCTATTAAGAAGTGCCTAAAAGAAAGCTATGGTATATGGTAAAGTTTATTTTTTAAAAAAAAAACTAAGGAAGGAATCGATACGCTATCAGATTTAACGATATCCTTAACATTAGAAACAGCCTTTTAACAATCGACGTACTTACTTTACCATTATAAAGTAAAATCCTCGTATAGTGGGAGCCAGGTAAATAAAAAGATTTATATAAAACTTTAAGTATTACCAACTTCAAAGTAATCATTAAAACTATTAACGGTTATATATTTTTTCATATTACCTTACTTAAGCTTTATATTAGGGTTACTAATGATAAAGACCCTTAAGTTAAATAACTGAGCTAATACGAATCTTCTTTACTCGTTATCAACAAGCCGATAAAATGCCGCCGACGTAAACGACCTTTGAGAAGAAGAAACGTTAAAGAGGAAGAATATATACCAAGTCATATATATAGTATTGTTTAGATAAGTAGAAAAGATAAAGATAATAAAGACTTGGTATTAAAGCTTCGAATATCAAGTATTATTAAAACCTTTGGTAAACCTTTGAAAAAAAAGCGATAAAATCGAGATTAAGGGCTTACTAATTCTAAAAGTTATATAATTTATGCCGAAAGCCGATTTTAACCTTTAAAACCAAAACGTTACGATTTTCAAGTCGAAGATTATTTACGAAGTAAAAGGTAAAACTATGGGGCAGCCGTACGAAAAGTTACGCTTAATTGCCTAAAGATACAACAATAAAGGCAAAGACTAAATCTTTACGTAATCGCTAGCGATTAAAAAATTGATAAATATTTAGTCGTAATTTTGATGATAAGTTAATTAATTCAAACTAAACATAAGTTTACATCAAATAATCGAGATAGAACGCAAGTTTATACATTATTAGTAATCGATTTACAATAGATTGTATTATTAAAATTACTATAGAAATTACGATTTATCTACTTTTTAAAAACAATAATACGATATATTAAGCCTTTATATGATTTGGTTGAAACAAGCGTTCATGAGTTTCTATCCTATTAATCGTATTTTACATTACAGTTAAATATAAAGTTTTCAATATACGATTCATACTTATTAGTAATGTAAAAAAGGTCTTTAGCCTAATGAGTATATAATATAACGATATTCTTTTCGTCGGAACGGCTAGCTTTATAATATCAGAATAGTAAGCGACTAAAGAATTTAAGTTTTAAAATTACAAATCGGTAACAACATTAGCGAAAGACAGTTAATTTGACTTTAATGGATCGTGAATCCGCATATTTGGTGTTCATATTTGCCTTAGTTTTCGATAAAAGGTCTAAGGTATTAATTTAGTTATAATCGATAAGACTAATGTGGTTAAGGCCTAACGATACTTCAAATAACGTACTTGTAGTAGCTATATCGCCACCCTATGTTAACTGAAAGCCTTTTACTACCTTTTTATCGCAATGTAGGTGTAAAATCTAACGGGTAACTACTTTAACTTGTTGAATAAAAAGATTAAGTAACAAATACGGAATTTAAACCAAAGGATTAATATAATCTTAATCGACTTATCAAAGGCTAAGCTGATAATTTTTACTGATAAGTCGTTTATAAATAATACCAACTTATTTTTATGAATCGATTTTCTAATCTCCCTTATTAATAAAGATAGGCAAAAAGGGTAATTAAATATTACCAATGACATAATTTACCTAACCTTAATCAAATATAAAAAGATTCTACGAAACGTATTTAATTTAAAGGTTTACGGTATAATTACAGGCTTTAATATAGGTATAACATTATAGGATACCATTAACATTATTACCAGGTAGTTTAAAATTCTTTAAATCTCGGTGGTAATTTGTACCGATTCGAGGAGCTTATTCGAATACCTTTCGAAACTCGAAACTATTGGCAAAAAACGCCTAATAATCGATATAATAACACTTCGCGAAGCTTACGAAAAGAAGGATATTAAGGAATTCCGATAAATTAACAGCAAAAATAATTCTGCTAATATTATAATAAAGGCATCAGCGAACAAGCCTTTAAAGGGTATATAAATTGTAATAGGCTAATTATACGTATCGAGAGCTATATTAATAGGCTGCCCGGTAAACCTAAGTTACGTAGTAGTAGTTAGAGATATATTGGCGAATTAAAAGACTGCCAGTGAATTAATAATGTTAACTTGTTTTATTAACACGGCTAAAGTAATGAATTATATAGGTTTGTAACGAAAAAACTTTTTATAGGAGTCGATAAAGGTGGACCTTAGAGCTATAAGGTAATTGACAGTAATTAATATCAATTTGTATATAAATGTGTACATTTTAATACGGAAGTCAATAAAACTTAACAAGAGGTTGGCAAATTAACGAGGTCGCAGTTAAGCTTTTACTAGAAGTTAACCATACTGGCGTATACGCAAAAACTAAAAAGCCGTCAGTATTAGAATAGTAGTATTTACAATGCAGTAAGTCAACTTTACTTGCAGTAAAGTTAACTATACTGACTGCAAGTTGAGTGTATTATTTTATGCGGGCCTACTATAATTGACTGTAAGTCAAAAGCAGTATAACACCACTTTACACTAGAGTATAGGACAATCAATTGACTATACAAATTACTGCGCAGACCAGCTAGCAGTTTGCCAAACCTAGAACAATAGATCCACCACTTGACTACTCAATACTACTGTTACTCTAACCAATCGAATCGACAACGTTACAACATCTAAAGCCTTACCAACAGTTTTAAATATTTACTGATAACATGGAATGTAAATTTAATACGTTCAATGAATGAGAATAAACGGCGTAATAATTGGAAGTAATTTGAAAATAATAATGAATGAGAGGTAAAAAGTAGTGGTTGATAATAGTAAAAATATATGTGTAAAGAAAAAAAATCAAATATTTCTATTGAAATAAAAGAAACATTAAAATAAAAATGTATTCGAAGTGATATAAATTTATTCAAAGATAATTCAATGTTAATACAAGGTTTATTACTATATAAATACTAAAGAGCTCAAAATTTTACAACAGTGGTTTGATATACTATTTATAAAACCCTATTAAACCTCATTCTTTTATATCAGCTTTATGAAAGACGTTTTTAGCTATGAGGATAGCCGTTCTCGTGTATATATATATATATATATATATATATACGGATAAAATCCAACAAATATAATACTACAAGGGTTTTAACTTCAAAACGCTTACAATTTATGGTTTCACGACGATATAATACGTTGCAACGTACTTGATTCTGTTATGCTTACCGTAACGGGTTGTAAGGGATGTAAAAGGCAAAACTATACAAGGTTTCAATGCTGAAGGCTAGAGTTAGACGGACTAAGGCGCACAAACCACGTGCAGGCATCTGGCTGTGGTTTATGGCTGCACATCCCTTTCACTTTCACCTGCGCTGTTACCCTCACGTTTTCTGGCTCAACATCCGACTCGGGCTCTTGCGACTCTGGATTGGCGTACCATGCTCTGCTTCCTCCTGTTCCTTTCCGTCTGCCTTGTGCTGTGCCGTACTCACGTGCGGGAATAGAATTGGGTGGAACGAATCGCACTGCTCACCGTTCGGCACAGCACGACTCGGGCCCAAGCCAAGCGGGCTGTTCTAAATTCGGACGGAACCCCTGCTGCGATTGCACAAGAAGATTCATCAAGCAGTCGCTTGTCGCTTGTGCGGTTGGACGGGTCGCTTTGCGCTTTGGGACTTGCGCTCTCACGTGCTTTTGCTTTCGACCTTGGACGCGGTCACTTGTCGTTCCGAGTCACTGACGCTGTCGCTGACGCTGTCGCTGACGCTGCCGCTGACGCTGCCGCTGACCTGGACACCACAACCGACAGAGAGAACCCGAGACAGCTTCGTGCACGGCGCATGGGTTGCTGGGACTGGGACTGGGACTGGGACTGGGGGCCTGCGACTCGGGCGTGGGAATAATAAGCGAACGAAACCCTCGACCCTCGACCGGTTTGTAGGCGCGTCATGTCCACCACCAACGACCCCATCGCCGCCGCAACCGCACCCGCAGCCGCATCCGCATCCGCATCCGCAAGCGCGCGCACCTCGAGCCGGGGCTACGGCGTCAAGCGCGGCCGGCCGGCCGTGGAAATCAACACCGCCCTCAGCGGCACCTCGCGCCAGTCGTCGCCCTCGTCGGCCACCGGCACGGATCTCAAGAAGAGGAAGACCGTGCCGGGGTCGCGAGGCGTCGCCAACCTGACCCCGGAGCAGCTGGCCAAGAAACGTGCCAACGGTATGTTCCGCCCCTCCACGTCGTGGTCGGTCATGCCCGTGCTTGACGCGACTCTTGCACGTGGCCTTGTGCAGCCTTGTGCAGCCTTGTGCATGGGCTGCAACGGTACAGCGCACTGCACCGCACCGTTGCTGACCGGATGAGTCTGCAGATCGCGAGGCGCAGCGTGCCATCAGGGAGAGGACCAAGCTCACAATCGAGAACCTTGAGCGCCGCATCGGCGAGCTCACCTCGCAGCAGCCGTACCAAGAACTCCAGGTGGCCCTGCGAGCGAAGGAGGCAGTCGAGGCCGAAAATGCCGACATCAAACGGCGGCTGGCCACGATCATGGCCATGATACAGCCCATGGTCACCCCGTCGTCGTCGTCGTCGTCGTCCGGCCAGTCGGCGCTTCCCTCGCCGAACCACACCTTCATTCCTCTGCCTGCGGCCACGACTGCCGGGCCCCAGTCCAACGCGGCCCACCACATGTCCACGCCATCCAGTGCAGACCACGACTCGCCGCCGACAACCGCCGAGGCCAACACCCAATGGAACGCAAGTGCTGCTTCCGCTGCCAACGGGCCGCCGGCGCTGCAGAGTCGCGCCTATAGGGAACGACTCGACCAGCAGCGCCGCGAGCTCGCCCACGGCCTCGAGATGGGCTCCGAGCGGCTGGGGCTGGGCTTCATCCTCGACCAGTCCAAAGAGCCGAAACGACCCAATGGGCGCGCGTGTGAGTCGGCGGGACATCACCACCAGCTCCGTGCTCCACACGGGACGCCTGTCCATTCCAGTTCGCCCTATGCGCTGTCCGACAGAATGGACCCGGCACTGTCGGGTCACGTGGACTGCGCGAGACCGATCAAGAATTGTCCAGCGACGTGCCAATTGGACCACCTCCTCCTGGACTTCCTCGCAGAACGGCGTCAGCGTCAAGCCGAGGGCTTCTCAACCCTTGACATCACCGGCCCGCGCTACCCGAGCGTGTCCTCGCTCCTCAATCCGCTGCGAGACACGCATCCGCTGTCCAGGGTCTTCATCGACATCCTCCGCACCCTCCCCGACATCAGCCAGCTGCCGGAGAAGGTAGGCACCCTCTACGTCATGTTCCTGCTCATGCGGTGGCAGATCGACCCCTCCCCGGACAACTACGATCGCCTGCCGCCCTTCCTGCGGCCGCTGCCCAGCCAGCTCTGCACGCCGCACCCGGCCTGGGTCGACCACCTGGTCTTCCCCGCGCTGCGCGAGCGGCTGGTGGCCGCGTGCGACCGCGTGCCCTTCGCGGCCGTCTTCCCGCCCTTCGCGGCCGCGCTGCGCGTCGGCTGGCCGTACGCCGACGCCGACGTGCTGCTGCCGCGGTCCGCCGCCGCCGCCGCCGACGGCGGCGACGGCGGCGACGGCGGCGACGGCGACGAGCTCATGCTCAACCCCGTCTTCGAGCGCCACCTGCGCCGCCTCGAGAACTGGACGCTCAACGCCGCGTTCGCGCGCGCGCTGCCGATGCTCGACGGCACGTACAACCTGCGGGCCGCGGACGACGGGCGCAGGCCTGTTGCTGCTGCTGCTGCTGCTGCTGGTGGTGCTGGTGCTGGTGCTGGTGCCACCGCCGCGAACGACGCGCGGGAGGCGTAAGGGCTGGGTGTGTCTCGTGTGTGGGTCGTAGACCGGCGCAGTTCGGGCGGGGCGAGGCGACGTGGCGATGGCCCGCGAGGGAGGCACTGGCAATGATCGGTCCGTCAGGCAGACAAGGTTCGTGCATGGACCGGAAGGAACACGCCACCGTTCTCGCTCTCAACAGCTCACTCAGAGCCAACTCCTAACGGCCGGCAAGTTGGGCAACTTCACATTGGGACAGACACCTCTGCATTAATTAACTCGTGCATTCTGAAGCGGTTCTGTCATCTGACAGCAGACCTGTTTGTACCAAACCCTGGATCCGTTGACATGGAGCCATTTGGTTCATCCATCCGTGAAGAAAAAGCCACCTGCTGTTCTGTGACCCAGCTATACTGGTCTTTGTCCATCATTACAACCAAACATGATACCAAGCAGGCCATGTTCCTAGTCCTGAACCATACATACTCCATACCCGTTGGTTGGGACCTTTGCATGTAAAATCTGGCAAGGAAAAGTGGCAAGTCAACAAAAGACGAACAAAGCCCAAAGCACTCACAGGAGCTCATCCTCGCCCTCGTCCCGTCCAAAGCTGAACTTCTTGACCTTGTTGCCCACGCTGACCCACAGACTCGGGTCCTTCTCGCCGGGCATGGTCTCCCACTGCAGGCACTTGGCCACCTCGCCGGCGCCCAAGGCCAGCCTGTCCAGCGCGTTGGCGCGCAGCTTGTGGCCCGTGCGCAGGCTGTACATGCCGACCGTGCCGTCGCTGCCGGCCGCGGCCACGACGGCCTCGCCGCCGTGCAGCGTGGCGATGTCCAGCCCGATCCTGGTGTGCGCGCTGTTGACGTACCCGTGCATGGTGCAGACGGGCGCCGCGGCGGGCGGGGCCCTGCTGTTGTTCCTGCCGCCGCTGCCGCGGCCGCGCGCCGGCGCCAGGCGCCGCACGTCGTAGATGTCCATGGCGCTCTCCGGCCCGGCCGCCAGGACCTGGAAGTCGCCGAGGCAGCGGAGGTGCGCGACGGCGCTGCGGTGGCGGTGCGCCGTCCMCCCCCCGCCGCTGCCGCCGCCGCCGCCGCCGGCGGCGGCAGAGGAGGAGCCATCGCCGCTGCTGCTGCTGTGCGCGACACGCAGGTCGAGCTGGCCGAAGACGCCGCTGCGGTCGCCGGCGTAGACGAGGTGCGGGCTGGTGGGGTGGTGGGCGACGGCCAGGACGTCGAGGGGCGCGTCGTGGCGGCGGGGCCGGCCGGGCCCGTTGGGCCCGAGCCAGCAGAGGCGGTCGTTGGTCAGACTGAGCACGCCGCGGCTGGTGGCCACGACGACGTGCAGGGGCTGGTCCGGCAGCAGGCAGCTGGTGCGCAGGGCCGCGTCGGCGCAGGGCACGGCGAAGTCGAGCAGCGTGTCGGTGTCGCCCAGGACCCAGCATGGGCGGGGGGCCGGCTCGCGCCAGAAGGGGTGGTGGATGCTGCGCACGTCGCGGTCGGTGAGGCTCCTGGGCTCGAAGATGGTGATGCGGCCCGTGTTGGTGCCGTAGGCCCTCGAGGTCTGCAGCAGTCGGGGCTTGGATTTGAACTTGGTGATGGACGTGATATCTTCAAAGTAGAACAGCTCTGGTCGGAGCTGGTACCTGCGGGACGGGCGCAGGAGAGGGTCTGCGTTGAAATCGATCGTGTCATCCTGGTTGGTGGGCACGTAGCAGGTTTGGATTTGGGTGTCGCCATGCATTGCTGTGGTCTCGTTAGACGTGAACAGTGAATTGCTCGCTGCTGCTGCTGGGTGCGGTGACATACCAGCATAAATCATAGCCAAGCCACTCTGGGTGTCGTCGCAGTTGACAAGCATGCAGTCCATCGATGGGCCTCCGCGGGGCCCAAGCGCAACCTCGCCTTTGTCCTGCAGACCAGTCAACCAGCACTTGTTGGGCAGCTCAGGATCGTGGAATCCAAGGTGGCTCAGGAATCTGCCACCGGTCATGGGATCACTCATGATGGGGGCTCGCTTGATGAGGTCCTTGGTCAGCATCTGGTATTTGCTGGACTTGTCGGCCTTGTCCTGTTGGACCCTGAGCTTCATGATGTTGGTGGCATTGTAGAAAGAGTCGGCAGGAGCGGTGTGGCTGGCCTCTTCTTTGAAGTATTTCTTCTTGACTGGGCCTGGGCAGAAGGTCAGCAGGGCGCGCAGCAATATGGGGATGGGGATCACGGCGATGGGGTGAAATACAGAACCAGTAGCCTGGGATGTCGCGATTCATGGCGTGAAGGTGAAGATGTGATGAAAATGAAGCAGTCGAGGCTGTGATAAAATGGCCACGGCGATTTTTGAGTGGGAAGGTCTTACTAAGTGTGGCTTGTAAGAGGTTGTGAACGTGCCCAGCAGGTCTGCCTATGAAAGTCGCGATGTGGTTTGTTGTTTGTTTGTTAGTGTTGTGCAGTGGGGTCCAAATAGGTAGTGGTCCAAGCCAAAAACACAGCACACGCGGTTCTGCATGGTGTGGAGCCGCTCTACATTTCTCTTGCTTTCCTGAAAGAACAAGTTGGACTTGTGTGTTGTTTTGGCATTTCCTTCATTATGATACAAGTCTTAATGATTGCAAACAAAATTTCGGAGTACATTGCATAGACATGCTGGCGCAAGCTCGCAAGCTCGCAAGCTGCCACAGAGGGCCTTTTCCCACTTCTCACAGTTCACAAGTCAACAAATATCTAGCCTAGCAGCCTCTCCGTGGGGGACCGCTGGGGGCAGTATCTTCTGGTGCCCTGCAAACACACTACACACCACATATCCGCATGTTCAGATGCTGCAACCTTGATGCCATGCAAGGCAGGCTTGGCAACAAGTCGGCGCAAGGCGCAAGGCGTACAAGTACAGTAAGTATAGTGTGAGTACCAGACCACACAGCAGAGCCGCAGAGGGATACAGAGGTATGCACCGGTAGTAGTGTCCTATGTTGCTGTCCAGGTAGAAATGCGGCACAGGCAAGACACCCGCAAAGCCGACCTCCGTACCTATGTGATGGGCAGGGATGGGAAAGAGCAAGAGCAAGAGCAAGCGAAAGAAGAGAGATACAGGTCTTTCTCTACGTAGAGCTCAGAGCTTGCAGCTCGCCCACCTCGCCCACGACACCAACAACAACACCCGGACTCCGTGGACATAGCGCCACCAACACAACCAGACATACACACGCTTGCTCGACCGCCCAGCCACCAAAAGCAAGACCAACCATCTACTATAGGTAGCCAGTGCCCTTCCCTATCCTTGCAAGTGCGCCCCCTTCCGAAGCTTGCTTCCATACCCTGCCGCCGAGACAGCCCTAGCGCCCAAAAGATACCGGTACTGGACAACTTGGATGCGGTCGTCCTGCCCGGTGAGACTCGTCCATGCCAAGCGCAACACGTCGAGGCCATTCAACGAGGCCATTCAACAACACTCCATGCCGATAGCTTCATAGCACATGGCACTCCGCTAGGAACTGTGCTACGGAGCCAGGTGCAAGCGGCATATGCAAGGCCAACTGTACCAGGCCAAGGCCAGACAGCGGGCAAGAATGTGCACAATGCGATGGAGGACGCGGGACCACTTGGGCCCGCCTGCGGGCGACGCAAGCAAGTCCGGGTAAGCGACAGTGAGAAATTGCTCCTGAAAATCGTGGACGGAGGGTGAGGCTTGACAGCCTGCCCGCCCCCGGTCAACCGAAGCCCACTGGTGTGATTCCACACCGGTCGGAGGGCACACCTCCGACCCCAGGGCCTCCATAGATCGCTTCATGTCCTTGAGCCATGTTCACCCAGGTACAGGCACTTCGCACACACCACAACAACTTTTGCGCTGTCGTCAAGACAAGCCTTGCAGCTGAGCTAAGCATGCCTGGGCCCCCATGGCGCGCATGAGAAAGCCACCCCATCTTGAAACGCACACTGCCGCACAGCCTTTGGGCCCGGCAAGCACTAGGTCACTTGCCAATCCAACTTGGTCTGTGAGGCGTTCATCTCGGCGGGGAGGGGGGAAGGGGGCGCACGCGGGGGGGGATCCGTTTCCAGCTGGTGGTCGAAACAAAGGGCTTGCCCGATGGCGGTTATTTCAACCGCATGTTTCCTGCAAGGCCGAGACTTTTTTTTTTTTTTTTTGGTTTGTTTGCCAGATCATGCGAGGCTGACGGCCGTGCCTCCAACATTGAAGTAGCCGTAACCCAACTCACGTGAAAAGACTATGCTGCATGGAACGTCAAGTGAGTATGCTGCAGTGGCCGTGAAAAACAGGTCCCCGACGGAAACAACGACGGTGTTTCCGAGAATCAATAGTCTTGGCAGCGAATGACTCCGGTGTTGATAAGGAGAGCTGCGCGTTGAAACACAACCCTATCAAAGGCCAGCGCAAGACCTGATATGCGATGCAACAAATGCCGTTCGACGCGCATGCGCAATAGGACAGCAGATACAGCGCAAAGTCTCAAGGTGGATAGCAGCAGACAGGCTGGTTACCGGCTCTTGTCACTCGTCCAAGCACCGAGTTCGCATGACAGGCTGCTGGGCGCAATCTCGTCGATCGAGCGGTCGCGGGACCGTGAGCCGGAAATGAGGTTGGGAGACATGCAACACCCAGACTTCCGCATCTAGCAGCGAGGCTTCCGTCGGCACGCGTCTAGACTTTAGTTCGGTCCCGTACAGTACAGTGGCAGGCACCATGATACTGTGGTCCACAGTAGGGCCCGTGGAGAGGATGTCGTGCGGGAGCAAGATTGCTCGTCGTGCGCAGAATCGATAACCGACATGTTCAGCCTCGTTCAGCAAATGGCGAGCCTCGCCGCCCGAGAATAAGTGGCGACCGTCATTTGTTCAGAAGCAGGTGTGCCCGCCAAGGTGCCATCGTGGCAGCGTGGCCGACCATTCGCGGCAGCCCCAGATATCTCGTGGAGGCCCCGGGCAGACCTGGATGGAGGAGGTGGAGACGCCGAACCAATGCGGTGGGTGCCTGGTTGATGATGCCAGGGCGAGCATGCTGGCAGAACCGGCAGCGAGTCAAGAACAGTCAGTCCACTGATGTCTGGTCCGTATCTAGTACTATTGCGACACCACAATTCGGGGGATGTCAGCCGTGAGATTCGCAAACTTGGCCCAAGGCGCTCCAAGCACATTCGGGCCCAATGCCGGAAGAAGTATGTGGAGGAACGGTCTGTTTGTCCGCATTGAACTGTGCTCATGGCGCCATGCAGCAGGAAAGGATACGAACAATGGATGGGATGCGCAGCAGTTCCTCCCAGAGACCGAAAGAAGCGAAGAAAATAAATCCCGCGTCACGGACGGGAGACACCCCAAGGAAGGATCAGGCATCTAATAGGCCACACGACTTCTCGGCGCTGCGGTGGCTGAGGGCCTCATGTCGCGTGGCCAACCTCCACCTCAAGAGTGCCGTCTCTGCCGTGTCACGCGGCGACCTCGGAGGCAGGCTGGCACACGGCGGTGGGAACAGGTCCGAGTGTCGGAGGCAAGGTCGATCTCGGGCCGTCTTCGTCTTCTAGAGCCTGCCTTGTCGAATTCTAGAAAGTAGAAAGAAATTCGCGGAATCCGCCTATCTGCTGTACGAACCCGGTCCGCTGCAGGCTTTGCACTCATTGCGCCGTTAGTCGCCCCTCGCATTGATGGCGTTTAATGAAGGTGACTGATCAAGCCTAGTATGGTTGTTGTAAAGTTTATCCGTTGAGTCTGACCTGCATCTGGAAGCGAGCCCGAGGTGCAAGACGTGCATGGCAGCCGTGACAGAGCCGCACCGCTGTGTAGGGCGGTGATCATCTGTGCTGTACAGGTTTATACAAAGTGGTGTACTATGGGCGTCTACCATGGGCGTCTACTATGTGCTCATGTGTGAGCTATGACTATAGTAGTTCTGTGTACGATGTGTGTACGATGCCGAGGCTGCTGTGTCGCCATCCGGGACAGCCCGTGGCGACCCCGTCAGGGGCACGACTTGCTTGCTCCATACTAAGCATACTATGTAGAGTCACACGGGGAGCATTTTGAGTATGACGTAGCTGTCAGTGGTAGTAATTCGTTGGACTGCCGCATAACGAGCCAATTTCTGGTGGTGTCAAGGTTTGGCGGACGGCGTGCATTGGAGGAGCCTGCAACGGCCAGGTTCTACACAGATCGATCGCCTGCGATCTACGTACGTAGTAAGTAGTAGTGCCTCTTCTGAAAGTCTGGCGATTCCACAGCCAGGAAAGACATTTCCGTCTTTCCCTTTCTGCCTCACGACGGATGCTGCCAGCTGCAGGGACACGCATCTTGCCGGAGTGACCATCGGTGCACATGGTGAAGGTCTCGCGTGGTATCCTGAACTTGCCTGATATCGTCACCACTGCTAAGCTTGCCCATGCCCAACGTTCTTCACAATGGCTTTATCAGTGGCGTGAGGCAGTCGTTGAAAGCCCAGGCCAGAAGTTCGAGAAGAAACTCCTTTCCGTTCGTCACCACATAGTACATACTATGCAGTAGAACACCATGGTGATTGGATAGTGGAGATGGGCCAGCCATCCTTGTTTCCAGGCGAGGTCTAGGGCCCTGGAGCTTGGAGTCGTTCCCAGGGACGACCCTTGTGGTGGCCACCAAATAGCTTCGTGATGAACGTCTGCCAGACGAACGCACGACTACGCCAAATACTAATACCACACACGCTTCCCTTCCATTGCTCAGCCCAACGTTGCGGTGTGCGATGGTGTTCACGCTCACAATTCCTGGAGATGCAGTCTTCAGCAGTGGTTGTGGTTAGTAGACGGGGACACGGAAGACAGCTGGTGATAAGGGGATCTGCTCAAGGCTCACCGTGAGTGGAGCCCTGCCTCGGGGCATCAGTGGTTCTTGTCCTGATGACATCGACGGCCACCCATCCTGCCTGAGCTTCAACTACCTCTTACTTATAGTAGTAGAGTGGCAGCTGACGACAAGCTGCCACGAGTAATGCTCATTGCGGACGTTTACCTTGATGTGGCGCCAAGCAGCCGATGGATGGTTGACACAGTCCGACGTCTTCCATCTTCGGCGACCGAAGACTGCAATGGTGTCTACTATGTACTGCGCATCAACGTTGGCCGTCAGATGGTGAGGTTCAGGTATGTGCAGGTAACACCTTGAGTCGATATCCTATCCGTGCGGACGGCAACGATAACAATTTACCATCATGATACTTTGTTGACCGCCATTTCCATCCGGATGAATGAGTACAGTCATCGGAACTCAAACCGAGACTGTGAGACTTACTATATAGTAAGTAATAGCTCGCCAACTGGGACCGGACGACGAGGACTAGAAAGGCCAAAGTAACAGCACAGCCATCATAAATCGCGCAGTAGTAACCTAGGCGCATCGCACGTTGAGCTGTACCTGCGGTCCGTGGGGTCAGAGCCCAGAAACCAGCATCGGCCCTGGTCGAGGTCATGGACAGAAGACATCCATGACAATCCGCCTCTGTGCTTGCACCGTTGCAGCGTTGCAGCGTCGCAGCGTTGCAGCGTTGCAGCGGGCACTCTGGCGGACAGTGCGGGCACCTTGGTCCGGGCTGGAGCTGCAAGCCTGCAAGTTGCTGAATCGCTGATTGTACGCCCTGTGAGTGGCCACAGAGGGCTCCAAAGGCGGGGCACAGTGAAGTCAATTTCGGCGGAACAACGTCCAGACCCTGGCAGATCAGGGACGTGGACATAATAACGGCACAGTATGGGACGAGGTGGTTTTTCTGCCGGCGCAAATTGGCTCTGCGGCGCGCAAGAAGAAGGAGGACAGTACAGTGAGCCTTTCGCACGTTGACGTGTTATTGTTGTTGTTTGTTAGTCTGCCAGAAAGCAGAAAGGCCCATGATGATGTACCGGTAGCAAGAGTATCTTTTACCGGTACCCTGTGCTGCACCGTGGCGTGGTTTGTTAGCACATACTAACTAGTACTTAGCTTCAGCTTGCTGTGAAGGCTCCAATTCTTCGCTCATCAGGCTGTTGCCCCCCCCCCATTTCCCATTCCTATCGCTCTTTAACAGTTTCTCTCTTCTCTTGCAGGTGAACAGGCTCCGCACACGTGCAGGTTCTTGACCCCCTGGTAGCTAGTCGCCGGCACTGTACCACACCTAGTAGTACCGTAAGTCTTGCCCTCCCTCCACCCCATCCCCCCGGCGGTCTCACGCAGATATAATGGTAGCTCCCACCGTCGTCCTCTGCCTCGCCTTGCTCCGCCGTTTCTGCCTTCCCTCCTCTATCGCCTGCGCGGAGAACCTTGGTCAATCGTGAAGGTGCCCTCCTCTGTGTGGTGTGTGCAAGACGACGCTTGTGCGGCAACCCATCTCTTTCGTGTATGTTGATCATCAGTCTGGAATTCGTTCTTCCCGCCTGTCGACACGGCGAGACGACGGTGCCTTACAGCGAGATTTAGCAGATCCCTCCGGAACCACCCTCTAAAACATTACCGTGAGTCCCAGGCCAGACCTTGATCTTCGCTCCTGCCCTCCGTTCTATGCGCGTTTTCATCTGCATTCAACATCCCACAGACGAAAAGAAAAAAGAAAGAATCCAACCAGCGGCAATTGCACGTTGCGATTGACACCGTCGCGATTTTCCCCCACCCACTTGTCACGCTTCTGCTAAACATCATTTCGATTCAGTAATTTCCAGTCGCAGATTTGGAGCAGCCCTCGCACAATGGCCGAACAGTCTCCAGCGTTGAATACGCAGATCGAGTCCGGCAACTTCGACGAGAAGAACGCGCGCGCCGTCGATTCGACTCCCGCCAAGACCAAGGTTGAGGATGACGATGAGGAGGATGAGGACATCGATGCGCTGATCGAGGACCTCGAGTCCCAGGACGGACACGGTGTCGGAGACGACGAAGACGACGACGAGCGCGACAACAATGGTGCCCGCCTCATTCCTGAGGAGCTGCTGCAAACCGTAAGCTGCGCCAGTCTCTGCGAACACGGCAAGCAGATCTCGATCGCCTTCATCTAGCGCAGACGTCGGGCTCGCCTTGTTGCACCGTGCTAACCACCGTCTTTGCAGGACACTCGCACTGGTCTTACGGAGGCCGAGGTCCTCTCCCGTCGCAAGAAGTATGGTCTCAACCAGATGAAGGAGGAGAAGGAGAACCTGATTCTCAAGTTCTTCATGTACTTTGTCGGTCCTATCCAGTTCGTCATGGAGGCTGCGGCCGTCCTGGCTGCTGGTCTCGAGGATTGGGTCGATTTCGGTGTCATCTGCGCCCTGCTCCTGCTCAACGCCGGTGTCGGTTTCATTCAGGAATTCCAGGCTGGTTCCATCGTCGAGGAACTTAAGAAGACCCTGGCCCTGAAGGCTGTCGTTCTCCGTGACGGCACCCTGAAGGAGGTCGAAGCCCCCGAGGTCGTTCCCGGTGATATTCTCCAGGTCGAGGAGGGTACCATCATTCCCGCCGACGGCCGGATCGTTACGGAGGACGCCTTCCTCCAGGTTGATCAGTCCGCCATCACGGGCGAGTCACTGGCTGTCGACAAGCACCAGGGCGACCAGTGCTTTGCTTCCTCTGCCGTCAAGCGTGGTGAGGCTTTCGCCATCATCACCGCCACTGGTGACAACACCTTCGTCGGTCGCGCTGCCGCTCTAGTCAACTCGGCCAACTCGGGAAGCGGTCACTTCACCGAGGTGCTCAACGGTATTGGTACTGTGTTGCTGATTCTCGTTGTCTTCACACTCCTGATCGTCTGGGTCTCCTCGTTCTACCGCTCCAACAACATCGTCGACATCCTGCGATTCACCCTCGCCATCACCATCATTGGTGTCCCCGTCGGTCTTCCCGCTGTCGTTACCACCACCATGGCTGTTGGTGCTGCCTACCTCGCCAAGAAGCAGGCCATCGTCCAGAAGCTGTCGGCCATCGAGTCCCTGGCTGGTGTCGAGATTCTCTGCTCCGACAAGACCGGTACCCTCACCAAGAACAAGCTGTCGCTTGCTGAGCCCTACTGCGTTGCTGGCGTTGACCCTGAGGACCTCATGCTTACTGCCTGCTTGGCCGCCTCCCGCAAGAAGAAGGGGATTGACGCCATCGACAAGGCCTTCCTTAAGTCGCTCAAGTACTACCCCCGCGCCAAGTCCGTCTTGTCCAAGTACAGGGTCGTCACCTTCTACCCCTTCGACCCCGTCTCCAAGAAGGTCACCGCCATTGTCGAGTCTCCCCAGGGTGAGCGCATCACCTGTGTCAAGGGTGCGCCTCTGTTCGTTCTGAAGACTGTCGAGGAGGACCACCCCATCTCCGAGGAGGTTGACCAGGCCTACAAGAACAAGGTGGCCGAGTTTGCTACCCGTGGCTTCCGTTCCCTGGGTGTTGCACGCAAGCGTGGCGAGGGCTCTTGGGAAATTCTTGGCATCATGCCTTGCTCTGACCCCCCTCGTCACGATACCGCCAAGACTATCAACGAGGCAAAGACTCTGGGTCTGTCCGTCAAGATGTTGACTGGTGATGCCGTCGGCATTGCTCGGGAGACTTCTCGCCAACTTGGCCTCGGCACCAACGTTTACAACGCTGAGCGCCTTGGTCTCGGTGGTGGTGGTGACATGCCCGGTTCCGAGGTCTACGATTTCGTCGAGGCCGCCGATGGCTTTGCCGAGGTTTTTCCCCAGCACAAGTACAATGTTGTTGAGATTCTGCAGCAGCGTGGCTACCTCGTCGCCATGACTGGTGACGGTGTCAACGATGCTCCCTCGCTGAAGAAGGCCGACACCGGTATCGCTGTGGAGGGTGCCTCCGACGCTGCCCGCTCCGCTGCCGACATTGTCTTCCTTGCCCCCGGCCTTGGTGCCATCATCGACGCCCTGAAGACTTCTCGCCAGATTTTCCACCGCATGTACGCCTACGTTGTCTACCGTATCGCCTTGTCCATTCACCTCGAGATTTACCTGGGTCTCTGGATTGCCATTCTCAACCGTTCCCTGAACATTGAGCTGGTTGTGTTCATCGCCATTTTTGCCGACATCGCCACCCTGGCCATTGCTTATGACAACGCTCCTTTCAGCAAGACCCCCGTCAAGTGGAATCTGCCCAAGCTCTGGGGAATGTCCGTCCTGCTCGGTGTTGTGCTGTCTATCGGCACCTGGATCACCGTCACTACTATGTACGCCAACGGTGAGGACGGTGGTATTGTCCAGAACTTTGGTCGCCTGGACGAGGTTGTATTCCTGCAGATCTCGCTTACTGAGAATTGGCTGATCTTCATCACCCGTGCCAATGGTCCCTTCTGGTCATCCATTCCCTCGTGGCAGCTTGCTGGTGCCATTTTCATCGTCGACATCGTTGCGTCTCTCTTCTGTATTTTTGGATGGTTTGTCGGTGGTCAGACTTCCATCGTCGCCGTTGTCCGTGTCTGGATCTTCTCGTTCGGCAGTAGGTTTTCCCGCCCACTTCCCTGCTTTGAGCATCTCGCTAATGAACTTCAGTCTTCTGTGTCATGGGCGGTGTCTACTACATTCTTCAAGATAGCGTGGGTTTTGACAACCTCATGCACGGCAAGTCGCCGAAGGGCAACCAGAAGCAACGCTCTCTCGAGGACTTCGTGGTCTCGCTCCAACGTACGTAACCTTTCCTGCTGACCCTTCACAGGACTTTTATTAATGAATGACGTCCTCCAGGTGTGAGTACTCAGCATGAAAAATCCAGCTGAAGGGCCCATGGAGCTCGTAGACGTGTTGGGGATTGGGGAGGCTATGCATCTCACGATGCATCTCACGATAATGGGCAAAAGCTCCCAGTCAAGCGGCCTTGCAGCAGTTCAGTAGAAAGAACTTAATTTAAGAATACATAATGATTACTTCAAATGTTTTCCCATAGTGACGTGTTACTAGAGCAAGGAACCGATGAATCATGTCTTCAGACCGTGGTGTTGTTGAATGCTACGATGCTGAAAAATGCCCTCGCTGGAAGAGGAAGAATATCGTGGGACCGACCCACGACGCACAACTTCGGAAGATGCCAACCTCGGGAGAAGACAGGCACCAATGACAAAGATGGGTCGATTCCTCGAATATCGTGCGAGGATTGTTGTGATACAGACGTCCAAATAAAGCACATATATATTTCCCCTTGCTGCATAGCCTCCTCCCCCATTCCTAACGCGTCTACTCGGTCTATGGGGCCCTTCAGGTGTGGTGCACCAACGAAGACCAGTGAGTAAGTAGGCAGGCTCCTGCCACACTGCACCATTTCGTTCCAGAGCGCTGAACAACGGATCGTTTATACCACATGGTCCTACTACTTATGACAAGGACTATTGACAGACCGTATAATAATAGTACGTATGTAGGTACGACTGTGCCCAGACCGCGCACGCTAGTGGGGCTAGCCCATATCAGTACCTTCCACCCAGATCTCGAATGTGTATTGTGTCGTCTCATGTCACTGCCATCATTCGTGTACAAAGTATCTCTTCGGCTTCGTCATGTCCAGCCACCTTCTTCCTCTCAAGACTTTGACAACACCTGGCGTGGTAGGTTAAACTGTAAGCTTGCAAAAGGGCGAACTCTAAGTCAGCCTCGCGCCTTGGCCCGACGTCATGGCCTTTTTTGGCCCTGCCATCGATTTTTGGAAGCAGACCTGAACCGACTGAATACCTGCCACCTTGTATGTATTATCAAGAGCCACCAGCCTCCAGTGACGTGTTGAGATCTAGAGCACCATGACCGCAAATACTCTGTGAAAATGTACACCTGGTGAGAGCGTCGCCGTCAGGACCGGACTGTGTCCATCCCAGCCTCTTGACTTGGACTGTACAGTACTTCCACATGGGCTCAAACCTCTCTGCAGAACACCCACCTTGTGCGGCTGGACAAATAAATGATCAGCACATTGGTCTGTGGTCATTCTGTTGACCGAGCTTTTTCTCTTTACAACATGAATATCACAGTGTTGGCCGCCGTGCCCGCTTCACTGAGCACTCCTTTCAGCGTCTCACCTAGAGGCTCGCTCTAATTTTAGACATGACCTACATCATTTATTCATACACATCTCATCAAAGTTGCTGGCAAACATATGGTGGTTTGGGGGCTCCGGAAATAACCTTCCAAGCTCGGAAGATGTCACGATATTGGTACTGTATTACTGACATTGTCCAGAGTCGGCTTTGGGAAAGCCTGGGGTACGACCTAGATGCCTAGCTGATCGACAAGCCGTAAGCATATACAGTAATGTCCTAGACTTGGACGAGGCGAACAGAATGGTAAATTGGATGTCAAGACGAGGAGCTTAATTTCCCAATTGGTCATTACTGAGTGACTCTTCTGGCGAGTGACAGTTTCATGTATACGTAGTGTTCTATCATACAATGCCTTCTATTCTTGGACAGCAGCTACACACTTGGGACTCGTCCGGGATATCAAAGAGGCAGATTCTACGATACGACAGACAAATTTCCCTTGGCCTGTAGAGGTTGTGCTCAAGATCAGGTTGTTCGGAAATTCACCGTGGATTTGGGGATGGAGAGATAGATATGTTCCATCCGCACCAGACGAGTACCATACATTGGATTCTTCCAGATGATCTCATTCACCTGAGTGGGTGCCATGCAGGCAGCACAGATTCATGTCCGTGTTTGATCGTCCACATGGGATTACGTAGGTAGTCGTAGTCGTAGTCGGCTGTGAGCAGGCTAAGAAAAGGAGGCGGCTGTTGTATAAGTCTACGTCGACTGTCCACAGGAAGTCCACGCAGCGGTGATCCCAGCCGCGACCGCATAGAACCGTGATTTCCATGTCCGCAGCGCATAAAAGAGAAATGTCTCTGGGATCTCACCCTCCGTACCAATATGCCGCGCAGCAGCGATCGCATGGACCAACTTCCCGGCCCCCTCGATGGACCTCAGTCGCTGACCAGCCTTCCAGCCTAACAGCCTTCCCAAGATGGCCTGCCCTGTCAGAGAGTTGAGCAACATGGGGGACCCCACGAGGACCCAGAGTCATACAAGCTCTCCAGGCTCGATCGTGCCGATCAGGGTGTAAACCAGGCATCATGTATGACCTCGGCCTCGTCCGGATGCGCAGTCACTGCCATGCTGTGGAGAGAGAAAACCAGGCAGGCCCAGCTATAATAAGTACAGGAGCGCCGCCCACTGCTTGGTACACACGCTGGCCTCCTTCCGTATCCAACTCCTCTGATCAAGTGGAGGTAATCTCGTGCCTCGATCAGTGTTCTGTTGGGCCACCTTGACACCTCTCACATTGCTCTATATGAGATGGCTGCAGAACAGTCGACTCCCCAGCATCCCATTGTGGACGAATTCCACTCGGCACATCCAATCAACATGGACAAACACATAGACGAAGCACATCTCCACGCCAACATAGCGCCTGGGACGGCTGTTGCACTGGACGACGACTCCTCCTCCGAAAGCTCCGCGCAGCCCGTGCCGCCCGTGCCCCAGAACCTGTCTCGCAAGGGCTCGCGTGTCCGAGTGCGGAGGGCGTACGCCAGCAAGAACGCCGCGTCCGAGCCCGCGAGCGCCGGCGGCTCCAAGGCCCGGCAGCCGCACTTCCAGGACGAGTACGAGTCCAGCGACGGGCCGTACGGCTCCGACCGCGCGTGGCGGGAGGAGGCGCGGCACCCGGACCACGACCACGACCACCGCCACCCCGCGCGGCCTGCGCGCAGCGGCCCGCCGCGGGCACACCTCAACGGCCGCGGCGCCGCGGTGCTGCCGCCCGAGCCGCCGCAGGAACACCCCGCGGCCAGCAAGCCGTGGGTGGAGGAGGCGCGCGGCAGCCACGGCAGCCCGCCGGGCGGCTACGCGGACCCGTTCTCGCCCCGGCAGCCGCCGGCGCGGTGGTACTACGACGAGGAGCAGCAGGGCTACGGGCAGTATCCAACCCGCGGGTACTACTCGGTCGACAACCCGCGCGTCCAATGGAACCACCTGACCAAGGAAGAGAGGGCCGAGGTCCTGCGCCTGCCGTGGCTGCACTGGATGAACTCGGATGTCAAGAACCACTTTGTCGCCAGTCTGGCTGAGTTCGTGGGCACGACCCTCTTCTTGTTCTTCGCCTTTGCAGGCACCGGCGTGGCCAACATCGGGTCGCAGGCCAATGATGCCAGCTCCTCCTCGAGCTCCAACACCGTACGTCCACAGGTACAACCCGCCAAAGCGAAGCAGCGAGCGCTAACAGAGACAACCTGGCGTAGACTACCGCTGCGGCAACTGGCTTCCACGTCGGCGTTCAACTGTACATCGCTCTCAGCTTCGGCATTTCGCTCATGGTCAACGTTTGGGTACGTCGCAAAGCCCAGCCCGAGTCCTTTTTTTTCTTCTTTTCTTTTCTTTTGCCCGCGGCCGCGGCCTGCTGACCCATCCAACGCCCCCAAAACAGGTCTTTTTCCGCGTCAGCGGCGGCCTCTTCAACCCGGCCGTCACCCTGGCGCTGCTGCTCATCCGGGCCATCAGCGCCGCGCGCGCCGCGTGCCTGTTCGCCGCGCAGATGCTCGGCGGCATCCTGGCGTCCGTGCTGGTGCGCTACCTGTTCCCCGAGGCCTTCAACGTGCGCACCACGCTCGGCGGCGGCACCAGCCGCGCGCAGGGCGTCTTCATCGAGGCGATCCTGACCGCCGAGCTGGTCTTCACCATCTACATGCTGGCCGCCGAGAAGCACCGCGCGACCTTCCTCGCGCCCGTCGGCATCGGCCTGGCCCTGTTCATCGCCGAGATGGTCGGCGTGCAGTACACGGGCGGCAGCCTGAACCCGGCGCGGTCGTTTGGTGAGTCGTCGCGTGCGCGCACCGCCGCCGCCTCCGCCTCCTCCTCTTCCTCCACGGCGGCCACGGGTGTGCTTGCTTGCGCACGCCCGTGCCGCGGGCCGTGCGGCCCTGGCAGCAGCTGACAATGGATGCCACCGGACAGGCCCCTGTGTGGTGACGGCGACATTCGACTCGGACCACTGGATCTACTGGCTCGGGCCGTTCATCGGCGCCCTGATGGCCTGGTGTTTCTACAGGTTCATCAAGACGCTAGAATACGAGGTAAGGCCGCTGGCAGCCCAGCCCAACCACCACCCCTGGTCGCACGATCCCCGAAAGCCCATCCACTGACAGTGAAATCCTCCGTAGATGGTCAACCCCGGCGCCGACGGAGATCCCCTCAACGACCCGTGCAAGAACCCCGAGAAGAGGCTCGAGCTCCAACTTGCACGGTCACGGTCTCGGTCCAAGAGCCGGACAAGTCTTCCCAGCATGCGAGCTGCGGCTGACACACAGTCCGTTCACTGATCAGCCCTTTTATTTTTTATTTTATTTTATTTTTTGTTTTGGAGTCCAGAAGCTTCGGATCTTACCATGGAGCGGCTGCGCGTCGACCGCGACGGCGAGTACGGCATGACCACACTGGACCGTGGACGGTTGATTACTTGCGACGCCCTTGGTTTTGCATATATTGTGATCACCAACGAGTCACGAATATTTAATGCTCCAATGAATAACCGGGGCGCAATACGAGAATACACGACTATTATATACGAATCAGGGCACTGGGATACATGCAGTATGTACTGTATAGAACACACTATACGGGTTACGAGCGCCACGCGTAACCTCTAAGGCCTGTTTCAGAAGGCATACCAGTTTATGAAGAAAGCTACAGGTTGCTACAGATTCCTCACGGCCAGGTAACGGACATTGGAAGCACAATGTCCTAATAGACTATTGCTTAAACCCTTTTTTTTTTTTTTTTTTGCCCCCAACGCTGCCGGTAATGGCACACTTGTATCCTTCGCAATCTGTGAAGGTGAAGCCGTGTTTCTAGTCCCTGACTCCTTGTTCTAAGAGGGATTCTGTCTTGTAACATTAGTATATCCGCACGTTTGATTCAAATGGCAGACTTATTTTAGTCTTTTTATTGGAAATATTAATATTGATTTCATATAAATTTCACACTTCTGGTAATTATTTTCCACTGTGAACATTTTTTTGTCTCACAAATATTTTGTAGAGCGGATGTTGGTACGAGTAAAAATGGATGTTAGTATACGTAAAAATAAAATTGTATAGGTAGGTCCTTAATAAGCTACATTTTTACTAGCAAATTGGTTTTGTAGGCAGTTTGAAGGGTTTCCTTATTATATTTTCCATTTGTTTACTTTATACGTATATATGATCGTTACTTAACTTTTTTGTCAATAAAAAATAACGAGTTAATCATTTCTATTTTATTACGTTGATATTTTTAATATTATATATCTATATACTGTGAAAACGATTATCTGTGAAAGTTCCTTTAGTATGTATTCATTTATATTTTTTCCACGCGTATAACTACGAATTAATATGGTAACCTCTTTAATTTCTTAATGAATCGATTTATAAATTAAATCGTTTGGTATATAGGAAGCTAAATAAACTTACTGTTGGAATAGTAGTATTTGCAGTGCAGTAGGTCAACTTTATTTACAGTAAAGTTGACTATACTGACTGCAAATATAGTGTATTGTTTTGTGCGGACCTACTGTATTGGCTGCAAAGCAAGTATAGTATGCGCCCACTTCACACTAGGGCATGGGCCAAGCAATTGGCCATACAAATTACTGTGCAGACCGGCTAGCGGTCTGCCAAACCTAGAACAATACATCCACCACTTGACTACGCAATACTACTGTTACTTCAACCAATTGAATCGACAATGTTGCAACATCTAATGCCCTACCAACAGGGTTATACGGAATATTTTCGCCTCCAACATTTATAATATGGTTCGAAAATTCGACTTTAATATTATTATAACGATAATGGTTCAAATGATTATTACGACTTTAATTTAAAACCCCTCCTTATAATAATTTTCACTAATTCTTTTCCATTTAGGAATACCTCTTTAAACTCGGAACTATAAACGATAAATGGTTTATAATAGATATTATAACCTTATATAAATCGTATAAACGCCGCGAAATTAATAAAATGAGATAAATCGATGGAAAATCAAACCCAGAGAATATAATAACTAAAGACACCCTAAATAAGGTATTGAAAACTTTTGTATTCACAAATACTTTTTCGTTGGCATTATTGGAAAGGTTTTGCGACTTATCCTTAGAAAGGCATATTACTTTTTATTTATTTTGTATTTTACGTTTTACATTTATCGCTTCCCATTTAAATAAGCTTTTAACAATTCTAATGATATATTGTAATTTTTATATTTATAAGTTACTTTTTTCTTCATATTTTCATACTCTTTATATTCGTTATTTACCGTTTTACTGGTATATTATCACTTTTTATATTTACCTTTTATTACTTACGTAGCTATTTATATGTAGACCTAACTAATCCGGAAAAAAAAAAAAAGTTGGCAGCTATTCGTTGCCAAAGGGGGAGGAGAAGTAGGGGGTTGTATTGTTTTTATCGTCGTTTTCGCTCTCGTTGCCTTTATCATCACCATAGTTATCGCCGTTAGCATTACCATTACTGTTAACGCCGTTATCAGCGATATTTCAATAAGATCTGGATACCCCCGGCTTTTTAGGCCACATACTTTTAAGTAAGGGACGAGGAATGGATTTACCCTCCTTATAGAAACTCGCAATAACGTTGTTAAACTTACTTGCATAATATATACATAAATTTATCCGGTAAACAGTAATAACAGTATTTATCTTCACCTGCCATTGGTCAACATTTAACTAAATATTAGTTTTAATTTTATTTCAGGTATTGAAAAAGTAATTATTGTTTGGAAAAACACCGACTAAGGTATTAAAAAAATAAAGAATAAATGGTTGAACCTCAGATTATACGTTTAAAAAGGTATGTTATTTATTGTAAAAATAGTAGGTGTGTAAAAAACCTTCGACTAATAGACTTAATACAACTGAAACAAAAATGTACATATCACTATTCCTTTTATAACAGTGATAACAGGATAAGATACCCCCGTTTTTACAATATTCGCTAATAAATTTACTCGCGTCGGCAAACGTAACACACAATACACAAAGTGTATTTATTAGTAAGCTGGGGTCACGTACCTAGATACGCTATTTCAGCGTTTTACACGTTAAAAAGGCCTTGCGACGTACCTTTGTAAGCCGCGCCTTGAGGCGGCGGACTCGTTTCACCATTTTGGCCTCGTTTAACAAACATTAGTATTTTACAATTTAAAAGGATTATTATTACATACCGCGCTATAACTCGGCAACACTATTTTTACAAAGTCGAGGCATTGTTACGAGTAAATATAGTGTTTTTATTCATAGCGAAAAGATAAGATTTATAACTTTGGAAAACTCTCTCTCTTACCCTTAGAAGGTAGAGAAAGTGTGTGGGGGGGGGGGAAGAAGAAGTAGAAAGGGGAATGAAAATTAGAGCGATGGCGGGCGAGCGGAAAATAAAATTATAGATCGAAGATATAGTAATATTACAAGGATTAGTGTTAGGATTGGCGGCGCGATATACGAAGGTCGCGGCGGCCTTGGTACAGCGTCGTTAGCACGTTAAACAGCGTCTTTTTAACTGGTTTTTAGGTAGTATTTGGTTTTAAAAAATTAAAATATAGCATTGATCAAGTAATTAATCCATATAAAATCGACGTATAGTTAATTATAAACGGGTAGTTTAAACGTACAAACACTGAATAACTAATCAAGAGTTTACATTAAAGGTAGGAGCACGTAGTTAAAATAAGAAAAAAGAAGTTTTATCTAAACTGATAACGATATACCCTTTTTATATTAACTCTAAAATATGTAACATTGATAATCATACCTTCATAAGGATTACTAACCTTTTAAAACGACTTATCAAATCCTATACCACTATTATTACAAAACAACCTTTTGAAGCCTATATTATTATCATTATTAGTAAATAACTAATTAATAGCTTAAACGAATTACACTATTAATACCTGTTAGTAAGGTATTTACCTATTTACGTGAAGGTAAACGAGTAGAAGAGTAATTATAAGATTGGTATAGTTGTAGTAAAAGTTAGATAAATTAGGAAGAAGTATTTTAGAAAGTGCATACTATGGATGGGAGGTTATTAACCTTCTATCCAGGCAGTGGCTCTTTTGCCGTGCGCTTTGGTATACCCATTCCAAACCGCTTCATGTATTGCCGTGCGGTCTGGAATACACATTCCAGACCGCTCTATATATAATGCACTTTACGTTTTGTAAAAGTGCAGCCTGCAATATAACACGTTACTATGTACTTTGTAAAAATACACCTTGCAATATACTGTACTGTTACTTGGCTTACCACTTGGCCTATATATACTAGTTATAAGGTTATATCGTAATATCCACATAGGCAATCTTTTCTTTTTTATATATATATTCCGTATCCATAGTTTAATAACGAGAATATAGTTATAACGATTTCGTATACGTAGTCCTATAATAATAGTGTGGTTATAATATTAATTATAAAGGTTCAAATTAACAGTTTTTGTAGTAATAGTGTAGTTGTGATATCAGTTGTAGAGGTTCGAATTAGTAATTTCTGGCTGCGGTAGTAATTGTAATAAGAGCTTGGTTAATATAGTTAAACAGTAACAATATGGTTATTAATAGAGTCTTTTGTTGTTTCCGATAGGGATATAATTACGTAGGTATTATAGAGGTAATTATGTAAAGGTAATTACATCGTCACGTGTTTTTGGGTTAGTATAAAAAGACATATCGTTATCGATTAAAATAAAACCTTTTTTCCCTTTAAAAACACGTATCACCAGTTCATATAAGTCTTTATTTCAATTTAATTTAACCTTTATTACAATTAACTGATTTAAACCATTTTAATAGATAAGTTATTTGACTAATACCCATATACTAACTTTACCCTTAAATAGATGTCGTGTAAGTCCAGGTTTGCTAGGAGCCATTTAGCGCGCGTTTGCTGTCGCGCCACCGCTGCCGCCGTAGCCGTCGTCGCCTACAATACTACCACCCTTACTAATATCCCGCCCTCTACGGGTACAATATTATTAATAACTGCCTTCCCCCCAGCCTTCCTATGCCTTGCCGCCGTTATCCCCCTAGCCTTCTCCTCTTTTACTGCCGCCGCCTCCCCAGCTTTTTTCGCCTCCGCCGCCGCCACCACCCCCTTACCGGCCTCGTTAGCCTTCATCGCCGCCGCCACCCCCTTACCGGCCTCGTAAGCTTCCGCTGCCGCCGCCCCCGTTTCGGCTTCGTTTACCTTTACTGCCGCCGCCTCACCTTTTTCCGCTGCCCTTTCGGCCTCGTTTACCGCCGCCACTACCCTCCTTTCCTACCCTTCCCTTTTCCTTTCCCCTCAAGCTCCCAAAAAGAGAAGAGGGAGGTTTTTAAGGTTATAAACCTTACTCTTTCCCTATAAATAAAAACCCCCTTACTCGTAAAACCTCCCCGGAGTTGTAAGCGTAACTTTATGAATCTTTTTCACGGTTTATATTTCCCAAATCCACCTGTGTATTTGTTTTTAATATTTTTGTAGTTAAAAAGTAGGAGGCGGATTTACTCCGCCACTTAGATCTTCGTATCGTTACGGTACATCGCAAGACCCTTTTAACGCGTAAAGCGTTGAAGAAGCGCACCCGGGTCCGTAGCCTCGAGCCGCTAATAAATATGCCTTATGTGTCATATATTGCGTTTACGGCCACAGGTAAATCCGTTAGCAATTACTACGAAAGCGAGGGTCGTTTGACTCGTTATTACCGTTACAAAAGGACTGGTAGCAGATATACCCCCGTTTTGTTAGTCTTAGGGCCGTAAGCCGAGGCCGTATTACGTGCCTGCTGGCTTTATGGTAAAAACCGATTTTTTTTAAAAAAAATCCCAGAAAAATAGTATTCGAGGCATTCCAAAAAAACAACCGTATTTGTAAATAACCAAAATAAGCCGATACTAATTAATAATAAACGCTAACCGGCGGACTAATAAGTCAACGGATATTATTACCGCCTGAAAACGGGGCTTATACATATATTATATAGACGAGTTTAATGACATTATCACGCGTAGCCGTAAAAAAGGTAAAAGCCCCCCTACACCTTTGCTCAAAGATATACGACCTAAGGCGTAAGGCTACATTATCGCCGACGCTGGTGGCGTCGATGGCGGTAATAACGGTGACGCTAGCACAAAGGAGGAGGGCGGCGGGGAGGATGTTAAGGACGCGACGGAATCGCTATTTCCCCCTTCTTTTGGCAGTGACTAGCTATCCCTATGGCTAAGCCGGCGCACCCAGCCACATTAATGTTATTACTTTTCTCACAATCGTTTATAAGTAACAAATATAATTAGTATATCCGAAATAAATAAAACAAAGGGTTAAATTATTATTAGAAGCAGTGTGAAGTCATATATTTAAACCGAAAAAGGTAAATAGGGTAAAAAAACAAGCGAGCTGAAAGTTATAAGTCGAAATATAACGATATTCCAGGAGCGACGCAGAATCTTAAATTCAAATAAATAAATTAAAAAAATAATAAATTCGGAAAAGTTAAGGTATAAAAAATGAAAAATAATAAAATATTGGAAGCGGCGTGAAATGATAAAGTCAAATAAAGGTACAAATTGGGGAGCGATGCGAATAAAGGATTTCGAATCGCTTTAAATTGGCGAAAGTAATATAATGGGCTATTAGGCTCGTAAAACCTTTTTAACTACACCAACAAATAACGTGATTGTTGTTATAAGCGTTTTCAACATTCCGTTCGGTGTAGTTTTTATTATTACGTTTGCTGGGTTTGATTTTCTATCGATTCATTTTATTTGTTCGATTTCTCGGAGTTCATATAACTCGCGTAATGCTATAATATTGATTATTAACCGCTTTTTACTCGTAGTAACTAGCTTAACTAGGTATTTATAAAGCGAAAAAAGGTGCTAATATATATAATAGAAAGGATTAAGCGTAAACTAAGGTTGGAAATAATTATCCGAACCGTCATTATTATGGTAATATCCGAATCGAAACCTTCAATTATAATAGAAATTTTTAAAGTTAAAAACTTTTCCTAACCCTTTTAAAGTTGGTAAAGTTTCAATGAATAATGTTTTTACGAATCGTAAAGTCGTTTCGGTCCGGTATTTAGTTACCAAGAATTAAAACGAAGCTTATTTGCGAACTACAATCGCTATTATTAACGAATAAACCGTTAGTAAAAACGAATGGTTTTGAAATACGAATATTTAACGGTATAAATTATAAACCGCGTTTTAGATTATATATTTTCTATAAAAGTCGTTTATCAAAAGCTTTGTATAAATTATCTGTCGGAGCGGTTTAATATTAAACATCGACCGAAAGGTTAAATACTGCTTCCAGTTATATTATAAAAGCAATATAAGCGCCACCTGTGCGTTAGAATTTGTATTCGTTGGCCTGTTTTGTATTATCTAGAACAATAAGGTTAACTTTGTTTAAGTACCCTTTTTACGTAAAGCTTAAAACGTCGTTTCAAAAAGTAATGGTAAAGCTATTAAAATCGATTATATAGTTCTCCATCAGGTACGTTTTAGGTTTCGTTTTTAAGCTACCCTTTAAAAGTTTCTTTTCCTTAAATACAGAAAACTAAGCGTTATATAGCATTAGTATTTCGTCTTTTTATAAATCCATTAATATAAAGCCCTCAAAACTGGTTGTTAATACTAATTGATACGATTTGAAAGTCGAATTCATTATCCTGAACTTTTTTATCGTAACTTTAGTAAATATTATACTAATAAATACCAGATTTAGCCAAACCCTAAAGTGATTTTATAATATGTAAGATCGTTTTAGGTAGGTGGTGTTTTTAGAAATCTTTATGTGTATCGGTCTAAATACATCGTTTAAGCCGTTTTTTGAAATTAAATATATATCTACGTTATGTTACAGAATTCTATATTTAAATTGTAAGGTATATTGAGGGACGTAATAAATATAAAAATTAAACGGTGGTTAGCCCGTTGTAAAGTGGACGATTAAGTCATAATATCTTTTTTACACTCATCATTATAACTTTTTTATAATTAGGCGGGTTTTTTTCGTAGAGGTTTCGATTTTGTCTTTAATTTCATAAAAGAAGCGAATAAGAAAAATTATATAGGTGTTATAGATCGCCGGATCGAACCGTTTAAATCGAAATACTCTTTGATCGATTAAGGAAGAAATTTATATTTAGGTGGAGTATTCGAACGAAGCACTTAGGATAGTGATAATGCTATCGTAACGGAGCTTTAGGTTAAGCTTACGGTTTGTTGTTTCCTTTTAAATAATAAAAGAGCTTGCGACAAAGGTTTCGGTGCGTTTTTTTTTTTTTTTTTTTTTTTTTCGAGCTAAGGAGGCGACCCCAGCGGTAAGGTATTAGTGGGATTGGTATAAGAGGACTATTTTCGTTTAGTAAAAGCGGGCCGAATACATAATTTGGGGGGTGGGTTGGAATTAGGAGCGGCTTGAATTCGTCGTTTTGGGTAATGTCTTCTTAGCAGTTTTATTCGGATTATGGTTTCAGACCGCTCTTTTTTATCTTTTTTTTTTATATTTTTGCATTATTATCTAAAAAAACGAACTTGTAATATTTAACAAATTCATTAGTATATTATCGCTTTTAAACCCGTTAATATTCCAAAGGCTAGTTTATTCGTCCTTGGTTCTTCAAACAAGGATTTTAGATTATAATAGTAAGTCCAGAATGTTAGTTTTGCGTAAGTTATTTTTCGTAGATAACGTTATAGATATATCGTTTTATCCCGTAAAAAACGCAATGCTATTATAACTTTCGCTATAGCATTCGCCCTTTTTACTATAATTAGTAATGGTATAAAGTATATATAAATCCTTAGGTAAGTATTAAAAATAAGGAGCGTAAGAATAAGTTTATTTAGGCTAAAGATGTTGTTAACGGCGTTAACCGTTATTTGAATGGTAGATTCTTTAAAACTAGTGCCTTCTAGCTTTTTGGACAGTACTGTATACGCTTTTTCAAGCGGTTTGTAATACTGTTTACATTTTCCAATACCTTATAAGGCTTTTACTGAAATTTATTTATACTCGTTACCCATCATCCGAACCTCATTATGTTATTTTATAAAGTCGAAGGTCGTATTAACATCTTATTCAATCTAATTTAAAGGCTTTAAGTAAATGTTTAATTAACAGTTAATTAAAACGTCCTAATAGTTTGTAACGAAAGCGCTTCATGTAAACTTGTCGACTTAAAATAATATTGTCGTGTTAACGGCGTAAAAGACTGGTTAATTGTCTAAATACATAATATTAATGATTACCTAGTAATTAAATTTTATATCGTTTTAACAGCGGAACTAAAACCGGTATAAGGTTTGTAAATATAGCTGGTATTTATAGTAAAACTTTTTAATAACTTTTAGTACGTTTTTCTTACATCCGTATAACTTACGGTATGAAGTAGGTGTAAAAAGCGTTTTAAATCCGGGTATTCTAATCAGCAGTGTAAAACCCGTAATTCCGGTTATGTTAAGTAAATAGCCTTAATTATACGTATTTCGAAGAAAAACTATAAGTAGTTGAACTTAAGTTGGAGCGATATAGATATGTTATCCGAAGCGCAGATAAGCTAGTTAATCATATTTCGGACTTTAATTCCGAGTTTATTTATATTAGCTAATAAAATTAGAAATGGTGTTTGAAACTCTATTATGTAAAACTTAATCGGTTCGAATCGTATATTTATAACGATTATCTCAAGTGATAATACTTTACCTTTATTAATAAAACCTTTTGGTATTCTTCTATTCGGTTTTTTAAAAAAAATTGATAACCTCGTCACAAACGTGTCGAATTGTCGTTTTCCAGCCATTAAAATTTCGATTATACTAATTTCGGGTATAAAGCCTTAAAACCGGTTGTCTTATTTGTCTAAAAAAGTGGATCACGACGTTATATGGGCTTTAAGCGTTTCATTTACGTAGTCTAGACCTATAATAGGTAAGAAAAAGCGTTCTATAAGCCTGTAAAAATTCGTTATGCGATCTCTTTATTTTAGACTATTAGGTAAATATTAATACCTTTAAAGATTTTTTCTCTGGACGTATATTTGTAAGGATAGGCGATAAGGCTATCATTTTCGCCTTTATATTTAGTTATGTATATTTCAAAGTTTGTTTTTATCCCGTCCTTCAATATATAATTGGCTTAAAACTGTCGTTTGATTTAAATTTATTCGTAAGCGGGGTAGTTAGTAAACTTATAGTCGATTTTTCCATATACGATATATCGCTTTTACAAATCCACTGAACTCTGCATACATTTTTGTAAGTATCATTGTAGTTGTGGTAAGTTTCGCTTATTTTTGAAAGATCGTCTCTGTCCCTTATTGTTAGGGTTTTCTCCTTAATATTTATACTTTAAACGCTCTTTTTGTTTTGGTTATACTTTAAATTTTTGATGTTAAACGTGGTAAACAGTTTTGGTAAGGTTTACTTTAGTAATTTAGCCTTCGATTTTGGTTTTATCAGTTATAAATACTAATCCGAGGCTCGCTTATCAACGTATAAAGGTTTTAAACAATATCCTAAGACTTATATAAAAGGCTTTGAAGTTCTTTTAAAGCTTAATAAGTATAATATCGAAATCCGGGTTTCCGCGGTATACTTTTGTTACTACTAAAATAAACAGTTTATTCCCCTTATATTCCGGTTTAAAGGCTACTTGATACTTTTAGAATTTCGTTCATGAGGCGGCAAAAATATCTTACGGGTTTTTATCGGCGTTTTTTTATTGTTTTTTTTACGAATTTCCAACTTATACTGGTTTAATCTCTATTGTAAAGTTTGTAGTAAATATTAATGTCGAAGTAGGGTTTTAGATGGTAATAATATTCCGTAAATATATCTACCTATTTAAGGTAGTATATATTTTTTTTGAGGTTACCCGAATAATATACCGGGTAAAATAACATAAGACTGGGACGGTTCGATATCTATTTTTTTTACATATGTTAAGTATAACACGTATTTTGTTATTGAATACATCGTATAGTTTACCGTTATAGTTTTAGCCATTATCCCAAAGCTTGGAGAAGTTGATAATCTTTATGAAAAAAATTTTATTAGTGGGAAAGCGATGTGGTAAAAGGTTAAAGTAGGGTTATAATTGGCGGATATTAGTCCATAGAGTATATATTAGCGTTTTACATCGCTCATCAATTTCTAAAACGGGGCGTTTTCGCTGTTCAGGTCGCTTTTCTCGTAGCTAAGTTGGTTATTAACGGTAATTAGGGTGCGGTTTTACCTCGGTTTCGATTCTAAATTAGGTTCCAGGAAGGGTTCGTATTTAACCCTCGTTGTAAATAATCGTTACGGTGCTTCCTCTTTTTCCGTTAATTTTTCTAGTTTTGTTTTTATTTTGCAGCGGGAGTTTAGCCTTGCTAAGTGCTATATTAACTAGGGATTTTCTTGTTCCCTACCCGTTATCTTAAGTGGGAATTTCTAACGTTTCTTTAGCTAGTATTCTTTTATAAATTTCACTTTTATTACTTCGTCGTCCCTTCATTTTAGTATTTGTATTAGTTGTATTATTGTTAATAGGTCTTTTGCAATTCGGTTGTTATTTCCACCGGTCGTATTGATACCTATATTTTGTAATTACTTTCTCAGTATTCTTAAAATTATATTATCGACTACACACTATATATCCGACGTCTAGTTTGTAAAATCCTCTTTAAAATTATCGAATAAGTCGCATCCTTCGGTTTCGCCGCTACAGTAGTTAAAGATCATATTAATCACATATGTATTTTCCGTATAAGGGTTCAAAACCTCTATTGGTGTTAAGATTTTATTATCTTATAGGTTAAGGTCTAAATACTTCAGAATATTACTGCAAAACGACGTATAGGAACAAGGTTACTTTATCTATTCGTTAACATTTTCCAAATCCGTTATTGGTAAAGCCATCGTATACTTAGGTAGGTAGTTTATATGTAAATACAACGTTTAGAGCGGCTTAAATTAGTTATTTCGCCTGGTTGTTGAATTTAGGTATATTCGTACCTTAAAAAAGTGTATAAAAGCTGAGATACAAAGGAAATAAAGTTTTTAAAGTTTACTAATACGAATAAAATTAAAATAAAACGTAAATAAAAAGTAACCATAAGTTAGTTAAACATCTTAAATTAAATTTGTTAACGCTTGGTAGCGCTACACTCGTTCAGTGGTTAGGTAAACTTAGACGTCGTAAATACTGAACTTGAAATATATAGGGCGAGCGAATTCAAAACATTAAGAGCGAATGTAAAAAGGCGAATATGGTAAACGTAAAAATGGGGGAGAAAATGTGGGCGTAAGGAAGTGTATTAGATAATCCGGTATGTAAGTCCTGGTTCGTATTTTGCGAGCGGTCCGAATTATTATTTCGTAGCCGCTTTTGTTAAAGCGAGCAGTTTAGTTGTTACGTTCGTAACCTCCCTTAAATTAAGCGATAGGTTTGGATAATATATTTGTAACCGCTTCTGTATTTTGTGAGCGGCGTGGATTATCGAGTTTAAATCGGACTGGTTTTAACGAAGGGTTTCGAAACTTAGTGGTTTTGATTTGCGTATCCTAATACGTAGTCTCTCCAAAAAGTACCTAGGTACGTTTGAAACTCCAAAATGAGTTGACGGTTAACGTAATAGAGCCTTTTAATAAATAGGGTACCAACTAGTTAATAATATTGTACTAAAAGTGGTTTTTCTTAAAATTATTTCGGATTTTACAGTTTTATTACGTTTCGAGTTTTTCGACACTCCCGCGTAATTTCACATACCCGTATAATTTTTATAAAACGTAATGCTAAAATATAAACAGTTAGGAACGCTATAATATCCCGCTATAGGTATTTAACTTAGGTTCATCTCTTTTTTCCTTATTTATTTATAATCGATTTAATCGGTTACTTATTAGTATCGGTAAAGTTTTTACCTATTTACGTAAAATTAAACGAGTAAAAAAGTAATTATAAGATTGGTATAGTTATAGTACAAGATAGATAAATCAGGAAGAAGTATTCTAAAGAGTGTACGCCACGGATAGGAAGTTACAAACCTCCTATTCAGGCAGTGAACCTTTTGCCGTGCGCTCTGATATACCTATTACAAACCGCTCCATGTATTGCCGTGCGGTTTGGAATACCTATTCCAAACCGCTCCATGTATGATGCACTTTGCGTCTTGCAAGAGTGCAGCCTACAGCATAACACGTTATCGCATACTCTGTAAGAGTACACCTTGCAATATAGTGCACTGCCACTTGGCCTACCACTTGGCTTATGTATACTAGCTACGAGGTTATATCGTAATATCCACACTACCAAATAACTGATTAAGGGTTTAAAGGAATTTGTATTGTTACTGGATTATAGATATGGAGCTTCTTAACAAAGAAAAGATTCCCAGTGTAGATATTACTAGACATCATCATAATTAGCAAGCATATGGGACCACGTTTTCAGAGTGTATAATAACTTGTCACATTACATGAAACACTCTTACAAAGTGTATAATAGCGTGATACTCCCTAGGAGGTACGTTGGAAAAGTGTATAGTAGAGTGCCACGTTCCGGGTGAGAGCTTATAAGCTTTCATCTGAAACATACACTCTCTGAATGCCTCTTCTCCCTCTTGCATCCATAACTTATTACCTTATTACTTGAAATACTATACTGTTCACTTCTCACGTTAAATTACAGAGACCCTACCGATAAAAACCTTTTCATACTTCAATTCTAATTATTCCTATGATTTTACCTGTCATTATAGTATTAACTACCATATAATATCATTTTCAAACCCCGTGAATAACCTTTAGCTTCTTATTTACCATATCAAACCAAACTTTATTTTTTGGTTTAAAAACAAATATTTCCTTTCAAAAATTACTTTACCAGTATCGTTAACAAGTTTTGTCATCATCTTTACCTGGTCTTTATTTTTAAGTATTCTAAAATGAGTATTGTGATTGTTTTGTTTCATTTGCCGTTTTACAATTAAGTTAGTTATGTGTTGAAACAGTAGTTATTGCAGTGAAGTCAGTGAATATAAATTGACTATACTAACTTGAAGTTGAGTGGATTGTTTTGTGGGCTAATTCTATTAACTACAAAGTCAAGTAAAATATGTGCCCAATTCAGACTAGGGCACGAGCCAAGCAATTGGCCATACCAATTAGTCTGAAGATCGGCTAACGGTTTGCCAAACCTAGAACAATACATCTATCTGTTGGAATAGCAGTCAAATGCAGTATAGTCAAGTCAACTTTACTTGCAGTAAAGTTGATTATACGTACTACAAATTGACTGCAGTTTGTGGGATTTGAATACACTGCACTGCAAGTGCAGTGTAGTAGGTGCTCACTTCAAAGTAGGGCACAGGCCAAAGCGTTTGGCCATAAAAATTAGTGTGCAGACCGGCTAGCAGTCTGCTAAACTTAGAACTTACACATCTCAATAAATAATATTAACGCAACACCAGTTACTTCGACCTCAGTGATTCGAATCGATTACGTTGCAACGATAAAAGTCTACAAACACTACTACTTAATCACGCAATACTACTGTTACTTGGACCGATTCGAATCAACAACATTGCAACATCTAAATGCCTATTAGGAAATGCCTATCAATACTAATCAGTGCTTATTAGGTTAAGCAAGAATTAGCTAAGTGGAAGAAGAAGCTACTTTCCGGTTACGCTTTGGGTAAAACCAAGGTAGAGGAAAGAGTCTAGTGAAAGGTTTTTAGGAACTGCGTCAATCCAAAACGGCAATCTAGAAGTGGTGACGGTATTTTCATGATTAAAAATACCAAAAAAACTTCATTAAATCAGTTTTAAAAGCGTTGAACAGATCACCTAAAAGTCCCAAAGATTCTTAAGTTGGAAAACGGCTAAGTCTCTGCTATTATTGTGTGTTGTACTACTATAAAAATAACGACTAAATCTTACAGCCTTCAATCATAAACAACAGCAAACAATCTTCAACTTTGTCTTTTACACTAATTTTTCCCTTTACACCACTTTTCTTCCCCTTATTTCATAAAATCTTCAATTGGAAACATCAGTAAATACGTCAAAATCACTACATCTAGAGAAAACAACAAAAATCGCAAAATCACGCCAAAAAAAAGGTTACACAACTCCACATAAAATCGCTAAATCCCCACGCTTTCAAATCGTCAAATCCCTTATTATCCCAACCATTAAATTCTGACACCATTTAAATTAATGTTAATTTACCACCAAATGAGTTACTAAAATACCCAGTTAAAACGAATAAAGATAATGAAGACCCCCGAACCTATTTTTGCCAAGTATTACGATAAAAACCTTTAGTTTGAAAAAAGTGATAAATTTATGAATAAAAAACATCTAATTGATTACTTTAACTAGTACATTTTCGATACGGACGTGGGTAAAAAAATTGGCCGTAGAGCCTAAGATTTCCAAAATTTACGTAAATGTGTCAACCACTAGATGATTAGCATATGGAAAACGATCTAATAGACTTTTAAACCCAAATTGAAGGCAGAGGTTAATATGCATACAATCTACATATTGGATAAGATATAAAAAAGCTGGCAAAAAGCTTCTTTAAATTATCCCAACTTGATAATTACGTTTAAAATCCTTAACTTTGAGATTAATAAGGAAAATAAAAAGACATTTGAGATTATCAACGCCTTTATACCCGTTATAAAAAGCTACCATCTTTCAATCATCAATTAAGTTAAGTCTTTAACCTTCTTAATGGTATTAATTATATATAAGCCGATGATAAGAAACCTATCAATCTGCTCGGTAACCTAATAATTATCTACAATAACATAAAATACGCGTTGGATGAAAGCCAAGGTATATGAAGCAACGGTTACCAATGCGACAAAGTAAATTAATATCCATGCTATCCAAATGTTAAGTAAACAAGATCATCAAATTCCTCATGGTTTCTCCCACAATCTTTAAATTCCTTAAACCCCTTAAGATTTCCTTTAAAACCGTCAAATCCCTCAAACTTCCTACAGCAGATACGTCTATACCCGTAAACCCACTATAAATCCCATTTAAAAACTTCACCTCTCAAACCAAGAAACTGACAACTACCCCTATCACCGCAACTCTGAGGCTTTAAAACTTGAGTTAAATGCAGGAAAAAACATCGACAACTGGGAATATGATTGCGACCTTCCCTCTAAACCTGTCAAAATAGTCAAAATTAATGGAAAACTTTTTACGAACTTTGTAAAAAAAATTGAATAACGCGGAGAAATATAATACCAAGCAATATAATCTACTAGATACAAAGATAATACCCTTCCTAAATATCTGTAAGTAGATGTAGGTTCCCCCTTTAAGTTTTTACTTATTATTCCCTAAAATACTTACAAGTCACGAAAAGGATGAATACATAATCTTCCAAATAAAAGCAAAGACCTTCCGTGAAATTTACAACAGTATAAAACTTTACTTAGAAATACAATATCAACTTTAATTAATATTGAACAAATTAAGTCATGACATCATTAGAGATGACAACGACTAAGAAAAAAAAGAAGAAAATATTAATAAATATCCTTAATTGGATATTGAATAATTCAATATTATGCTAGCAAATGATTAGAAAAGCCTACGCTAGGGAAGCCATACTTTATAAACAGGTACGGGTAGTTGTTACAGGAGTTACTGAGTTTAAAGATGCCTTACAGCGCCTAAATACCACTCATGAAAATTTAACTAGTTACGGTCATAGCTTACAACTATAATAACTCGTACGTCAAACTCAGTTAATATATACCCCTAAGTTAGCAACGTTTACAACTGGAATAATTAAAACTGTCTATTGGATCTTTAAGTCAACTTATAAACATGATAGTATAGTATTCAAAGTATAATATTAAGATCTATGATTTAAGAGGGAGAAAAAGCACTTGGAGAATGCACGCCTCAGATGAGAGCATATAAACTCTCACCTGAGGCGTGACAATCTACTATACACTCTCCTAACATTTTTCCTGGAACTTGATAATTTACCATACACTCTACAAATATAGTCTCCCATACTTACTAACTATAATAATATTTAACAATATTCATACTGGCAATATTTATTCTTATTCGAAAATATCTGTAGCTATATTTTAGTGATCATAGTATAATTTTGGTCGTAGTTGAAGAGTTTCGTATCGATAACCCAAAAATAACAGTTTAATTTGTCCAATATTTCAATCAGTTATTCGTTAATAACGGTATCAATTGCCATTGGTTTAGGAAAAACTTCTTTCTTGTCTCTTTTAACAATGAATCACTGTTTGTCATGTAAACTCATCATTCGCCATACGGTGTTTATACACCTAGAAACAAGCTTTAAATTATTCATACGACACTTACATACGTAAATAATAAGCTCCAATCATTTTATATAATATTGTAATGTAATTACCAAACGGTAAATACAAAGAGTAATAATGTTTCAGTTAAGAGGCAGATGGCTTATTTGAAAAGTGAAATATGTAACGTTAGTAACTAATGTGAAACCTGGAAAATAAAATTGTACTAGCTAATCATAATATTTATTATTTAGTATATGAAATTGATAATGGGGTTAATAATGAATTCAAGGCATGAAATACAAAGAAAAATTTGTAAATAATTAAAATTTGTAGAAAAGTAAAAAGAAATATTGCCTATTAGAACTAGATTACATACATTTTCCTGTAACTTTCAAGAAGAGAGTGTTAGTAAATACAAGCGTTAACAATACGATATTCGGAACGCCTATCCTTAGCTTTCGTTGCCTTGATATCTGTATTTAGGTTTTGATTTCGTAATTTATAGATTTTCCCCCTTGGTCTTCCCTAATATGAAAATATTTTTTTGTTATTATTGGTGGGAAATCGATATAGCGAAAATTCGCGATACGGGTTATTTTTCTAGATTTCATTTTGTAAGTCTTATATAGATTTTTATCGTTTTTTATATTTTTTCCGAAATCGTCGTCAAATTCTTTTGCGGCGAATTTTTCTCGGTTCGAAGGGATGTTTTTTATATACTCCTTAGGAATGCCGTCCCTTTTTTCTAGAGTGTTTTTATTTCGCTCGAAAAGACCCATTTCCTTATTACTGTTTATATACCCTTTATGAACGCTGTCCTTTTTATATGGAGCGCTTTTGTCTTGATTCAGAGGGCTGTCTTTCATATGCCCCTTTGGAACACCATCTCTTTCATCTGAAGTGCTCTTATCTTGGTTCGAAGGGCTGTCTTTTATGTGCCCCTTTAGAGTGCTACTACTTTTTATATTCCCTTTAGGAGCACCGGCCTTCTTTTTCAAGAATTTCGTGATTCAGTTGGAAAGGATGATTTTTATGTTTGGGGAGTGGACGTTTCCGTGGGTTTCGAATCACTTTTCTTTTGTTGGGTGTCCCGATTCGCCGTTAGTAGAGGGTCACCCTTGCGGTTCTTCCACTTTGTAAACCCGAGTGGAGGGTGACGTTTACGGCTTTTCTTCCTTTTAAAGTTGAGTAGAAGATGAAGTTTGCGGTTCTTTATCCTTTTGATTCCAAGTGGAAGATAACCGTTGCAGCTCTTTCTTCTTTTACGTGGATTTTTCGCGCTGCGTACGCGGAGTTCTCTCACATATATCTTTAATAATCTATTCCTTGCGCTTACTTAACTAATATTCTTTTACAAAATCTATCTTTCATATTACTTTATCTTTTCAATTTAGTATTCATCAAGTTAAATTGTATCAAATAATGTTTTTATAACGAGAATATTTCTATTACCGCGTGTATTAATGCATTTTCTCCGTAATTGTACTCGTAACACTTTCGAGATTAAATAGTCCAAAATACGTTACATTATTAACGTTTAATCCGAAAACTCTTTTTCGGAAATTATTGAATACATTAAGCTCTGGTGTCTTTTCCTCCTGATGATGAAAGATTACGTTTGTAACGTATATATTCGCTTTCCAAGGGTTTAGGTCTTTTACCTGCGCTTTAATTATATTATTCTACAAATTTAGATCAACTAACTTCATAACGATGTTCCGTACCGTTGAATATTGAAACGAAAGGTCCATATACTTGCTAGCTTTAGTTGAGCTCGTTGTTGGTGAAGTTATAATTACCGGAATATGAAATGTACGGGAGCGCTTCAAAATATATTATAATCATTTTCAAAATATACCGGAGCGCTTCAAAACCTGTTATAGTCGCAAAATAAAACGGTGCAAATGAGTTGTCTAGCACTTCCAACATATAAATAAAACGCAAATGAAAAGAACCAAACGCATGAAATAAGGCGTATGTGTGAGGAAATGTAAATAGAATGTAACCAAACGTTCTAAATTAATCTTTTAACACTGATAAACACTATATTAGCTAAAAGGCTTATAAACCTAAAAGTTATAAGTATAAATTAAACAAACGGTATATGATAAGGAAAACAAATTAGATACTAGCTGTTGAAGTAGAGGGGGGGTGTATATAAGAGTTAAAATGATGTAAAAACGTCGGGTTTAACTTTAAGAGCGTTTAATGTTATGTCAAGTACTTTAAAAGCTATTTCAAGCGTTGAAAATAATCATCTTAAAAACTTTTTTAAGAGCTTCTAAAATATGCGTAAACGGGTTTAATACTAGTTTAATTTGGTAATTTATTCGGAAAAGACCTAATGAAGTGGTGCGAAATTGAATAACATGTATAACCGGTATATGATAGGGCGTTTTTCTAAAAGTACACTGATATATTTAGAGTGCTAACCGAGTTAATAGTCATATAATATTGCTTTTAACAATTCAAAGACACCAACCGAATAAATAATATCGTACTAAAGTTGTTCTTTTCAAAGTTATTCCGGGTTTTACAATCTTTGCACACTTCTACATATGTTTTATAAATAGTAATATTGAAATAGAAAACAGTTAAAACCGTTACAATATCCTATTATAGGTATTCAACTAAAATTCGTCTCTCCTTTCCTAGGTTGTTTGTAGTGAATCAAATTGGTTACTAATTAGTAATGGTTAGGTTTTTATGTTAACGTATGAAAAAGATAGTATAGTATTTGAAATATAGTAGTAAAATAGATGATTTAAGAGGGAAAAAAGAATTTGGAGAGTAAACTCCTCAGATGAGAGCTTATAAGATCTCATTTGGGGCGTGACACTCTACCATATACTCCCCTAACGTACTTCCTGGGGCTTGACACTCCACTATGCACTCCTCAAATATGGTCCCCCACGCTTGCTAACTATAGTGATATCTAGTAACATCCACAAGAACCCTACGATAACGGATTATATTAATTGTAAGTACGAAAGGCTTTAACGCGCAAAATCTAGTCGAAAACTTTCGGACTGAAAGCCATAGATATACTAGCGACAATAACGGAAACATGATTTAAACGGATCTGCTAACCAAAAAAACTATCGTGAAAATAATAAGAAAAGGTATTAGATTTGTGGTAAATCCGGTAATTAGTTGACTAGTTATCTTTCGTATAAACTCTCTAAACAACAAGTAATATATTATACCCGATAACTTACTTCTTCTAAATAAAACTACTTAGATCATATCATAGACTGCGAGGGTAAAGATGTTGTGAACGATAACGATACGCCAAAACAAGTCACGCGGTATAAAAATACTGTTTTTAAAACAGCATAATAACTAGCTAACCATGCTTTTTTATACCGCTTAAGTGACGAAAACCCCTACATCTACCTTGATTGAGCATCTAATCCTTTACAAACCTTTAACCTTTGCAATCGTTGCTCGGATTACACGATTCAAAGAATAATATCAAATATAAGGGTAGCAAAATAATCAATAAGAAGCTATTTTTAACATTTAATACTGCGACAGAAAAACACTAATACTACAAAAATTAATCATTAAGATAATAGTAAAGCCAAACTTGGATTCGGCCTAAATAAACAACAGTAGTCATCAAAAACGACAATTATAAAAATAATTAATAGGTCGATTATATTTTATATTCTCAAATCCCCCAACCAATTCCTCCTTTACCTGAAAGATACGAAATTGCTTAGCGTTAACATCGACGTCAGCGCTGACGAACTGGTTAAAAATAACCGGAGGTTTCCTTTCGCTTCTAAATAGAGGAATCTTCAATTCTACTTCTAAAGCATAAATGCAATAGTGTTAAATATGAAGAAGTTAAAGATACGTTTATTAGCTAGTATTTCAATTACGTAGATATCGATAAGCTATACAAAATCCTTAAATCTGTAAAGTATAAAAATATAGAATAATTCGTTTGTAAGGTTATAGAAAAGCTTTGTTATCATTACCAGATATATACCCAGGCCTTTTGACAATTCAAATTTTATTGAAAAATGATAAAAACTTTAATTACTAGATTTTCATTAATGTATTTTACTTGAATAATAATTTTGTTTATATATCTTAAACATCTCAACCTCTTTTTATGACGCTAATTTCTTCAAATTCCTATCGTTGAAGGATACGTAGGAAAATTTTAAAATATTGTAAATTGATACGTACTTAAGCCTACTAAACGTCTTCGTTTACGATATTAATACCAATTTGACGGCGGAAAATTTCTAAACAGATGCTTATTAAGGTATACTAAAATATTTAAAAGGTCGAAAAAGTATATGCATTACATTGCAAAACGTATAAAATCCTTACCTTTGAAATTAAAAGCTTTACAAACTAAAAGATACGCCTTTAAAAAGTGGTAAGTATTAAAAGAACTGAACGATATTATATGCTTTAATGACTTGATGCCAGCGTTACCATTCTTCAAAGTATATCGTTGTTCAACGAGTAAATCTCTGTCATTAAAAAGTATTAATAAAAGGGTTTCGGCGTACGATAAGATTTTAAAGAAAATATAGAAAAAATATGTAAAACGTTAGGTTAATAATACTATTAATACCAGTAACGGACTTACGACAATCGACGTATTATCTTTCCCGTTATAAATTAAACCCCTTTCTCATATAAAGAAAATTAGGAAAATTAAAAGTCACATTTAAGATCTTAAATATCGCTAACCCTAAAGTAATTATTCAAACCGCTAATATTCCTGTGAAGTTTTGCATAGCTTCTGTTAAAAGCTATATAAAAACGACTGACAATAACAATAACGATAACAATAAAAATACTTAAACCAAGCGAATAAACAAACGCAACCCTCCCTCTGAAGTTATAGACAAATTGATGAAACGTTGACTATATGACCCACTACCAAAAAAAGGAATGATAAATATGAGGAATATATATCAGGCTCAATTTATAATACAGTTGAAGTTAGTAGGATAAATAAAGATAATCAAAACTTCGCTGTTAATCTCCTCGCACAAAATAATATTAAGATTTACGGTAGGCCCTTAAAAAAGAGCTATAAGATTAAAATTAATGGACTCTATACTCGAAAAGTCATATAATTGATACCTAAATGCAACTTGAACCTTGAAAACCCAAATATCACGATCTTCAAATCGAAGATTATACACGAAGTCAAAGTTAAAACTACGGAGAGGCCGTACGAAAAATCACGCTTAATCTCTTAAGGATACGTCAATAGAGGCAAAAACTAAATTCTTACACAATCACCAAATATTTGAAAAAATCAACCAACGTTTCATAATTGAATTAATAGCAAATTTACTATTTAAAATTAATGAAACGTTTCTCTTCAATAAGTTTCAATTCGAGTTTATCTTAAAGAATCAAAAAGTATCGTAACCCGTAAAATGTTATAAAATTTGATTACTCACGGCTTGATTAACGAAAAATATAAAGACTAAACGATTTGAAGGTCCTTCATCATCCTAATAAGGTTTTTTCACCTATAATATAAAATCTGCCCTGGCGGAGGACAAAGTGGCGTCGATTTTTACTCAAAACATATAAAATGCTTTCGATACCTTTTTTAAAACGCTTTATATAGAAAATGCGGCGTTTAAGATTTTATCAGAATTTACTCATCCTAATGAAAAGTTTTCTAATTAGGAGGATAATAGAAGTCCAAAATTAAATGGTAACCAAAGGGTTTATAAATTTTTATTAGGAAATCCCATAAGGTGTTTTATTTGATCCTATATATAATTATATATAAGACCTCTACAAATTTTACTTGGTGTTAGAACTGCATTTAAGTGCATTGCATTAAAGTCAATTGCATTATAGTGAAGTTGACTATACTGACTGCAAGTCAATTGACTGTGGGGTGCCCAATTCAGACTAGGGTATAGACCAAGCAATTATCCATACCAAGTAGTATACAGACTGGCTAGCAGTCTACTAAACTTGAAAAAAACTTCCATCCACCACCTAACCACGCAATACTACTGTTACTTCGACCACTATTCGAATAGATAACGTTGCAACGTCTAAAAACCTATGAAAAATGATTAATATATATTGAGTTAAGTAAAAATTAACTACGTAAAAGAAAAAAAACTTTCCGGTTACATTTTTCATTGTATTTTAAGGTAAGAAAATGTATTGGGAAAGGCCTTTACAAAATGTGGAGGTTTATAAGGTAGTAGGTAGTGACAATTTTTTCATTAGGGAGAGTTTAACGGAAATTTAGAGGTAGTGTCATTATCTCTATTAAAAACAGGAAGATTTTTTCATTCAATCCGTCTAAAAGAACGTTATGATTAACCGTCGAATATCTTCAATCGTTGCATACCAACTACCAAATTATTAACATCTTGAAAATTAACAAACAACTAAGTCGTTAATACAACTACAAATATTTAAGTCTAAAACCACTTGCGTTGAACAATAAGTTCAACAACAAATAACCTATAACTTATAATACCAAACCTCATATTTTATACCAATCTCTCACCCCTCCCACCTCTATATCACAAGATCGATAATTCAATACATCTTCTAATACGCTAAAGTCTTTACGACCAACTAAAATACTAAAATCTTCAAGTCGCGACGAATAGCCACGTTACGTGATTCTATGCCCAAATCACTTAATCCTCACCCCGCCAAACAACCCCGTCACACTATTCTCAAATCGATAAGTTCTTAACCCGTCAAAATAGCATCGTAAAATTTAAAAATGAATACCATTGACGAACTTAAATACCGATTCTATAATTATTACAATGAATTACTTTAACTTATGCACGTTGACGCCTATTAAGCAAAAACCCTAACCAACTTTGTTAGCCGATTTATACTTAACTTAAACCCCAAGATAATCAATGAAAACATTAATGCACTCTAAATTTTCTATAATTATTTCAGCGACTAAATTACTAAAACGTGGAACAAAACACTAAAAACGTCTAAATACAAGTTGAAAACAAACCTTTGCGATCGTAAAATCTTTATGCCAAACAAAACGAGAAATATATCACACAACTTTTTCAACTTGACCTAAATAGATAAATACCCTTAAAATACTGAAACCCAAAACTTTGAAGGGAAGAAAAAGACTACTATTAACGACTATTATTATACACGTTCTAAAGAACAAGCCTCTAACCCTAAGATAAATTAAATCTTTATTATACAATTTGAAAACCCTATTAATTTATTAGGTAGTTCAACCCCTATTTATAACAGCATGGAATGCGCGTTAGATGGGGGAAAGCTACTTAAAGTAACGGCAACTAACGTAACACGAAAAATTTAAATCGGTGTTATTCAATGCTTAATTAAGAGAGATCGTCAAAATCGTTGAAACCATCATCAAGGTAAAGCTTTATATAACAAAAATACGCAAAATATAGGACGTTACACCTCAAAAAGCAAACATATTACATATTATATCATAGAACTTTACCCCTTAAGCCAAACGACTAGCAATTACCTTTATCACCATGAATTCAAAGGCTCAAAACTTAAGTTAAATACTAAATCTACTATTACTAACTAAAATGGAAACAGTGATATACTTCACAAGCCGGTCGGAACGGGTAACATTCACTACAAACTCTTTAAAAAATGGGTTAAATTTTGAATGACACAGAAAAATATCACAGGAAAATCTATAATATACTTAAAATAAATACAATACAATGATTTAACATCTACAAATAAATGAAGGTTTAACCTTGAAATTTCCAATCACTATTTCCAAAAAAAATTCACGAGTTATATACCAAAATACTACCTCACTTGATTAATAAAAATACGAACTCTCCGTGAAATTTATAACGAAATGACAAGTCACTTCAAACATAATATCCACTATACGCAATATCATACGAACTGGGCTATAGTGTAGTACACAACAATAATAGCCAAAAAAAGGACAAAACACGCATAGATATTTTCAACTGAATATTTAATAAATTACTATTATATTAATAAGCAACAAATATCACGGACCAGTGCCTAGGTAGAGTTTTCTAGGGATCTAGCTATGGTAATTGTTATGATTTTACAGCGCTCTTGAGCCGCTCGGAAGCTGCACGGGAGCATGCCCTCACACGTCACGTGACTGGGTTATACCATCTTCCACAGCTCCATAGCAGCTCCTTAGCAGGGGTTTCTCCTCTTATCTTTATTGAGGTTTATAGACAAAATTCGACCACTTTGAGCGACAGCTCCAGCCTAAGTCCCTTTACAACAAGAACCATATAAGTCAATAAAACTACACTTCGCGAATAGTTTTAAGCATCTATCATTAGTGTTGAAAAGTTTCAATTCACCCTATGAAAACAAAATAACACTTATGAAAACCGTATAAACCAATTATGATCCCTGATTACAACTGTAATACTATATACGCCAAACTCAATGAGTATATTTCCGCAAATAGATAATTTCCATAACTAAGACCATAAAAACTCCTTAATTACATATTATATCGACCGTAAATACGCCAGATTCACGCGCTAAAATTTTAATCCATAGCCGTTAAACTGAAAGCTATATTAATGACAACAACATAGCCAAAACTTAAAAACATATTATAATCACAAACACTATCATCGTAATAGTGATAAAAACATTAAATCTATGGCAACCCCAAATATTAGATAATTCATTACACCAATAATCAACGCTATAAACAATAGGTAATATAACACACACAATACCCGACAATGTCTAAAAAAAAACTACAGAAATCGCGTCGAAAACTACGAAGACAAAAACACGTTAAACGATAAAAACAACGCGTCAAAAATTTATATAACATAAAAATACTACTCCTGAAACAATCAATAACTATCATATCATACCTGATTATACCACCTAACAAAGTAAAACCCCTTTGTTTATCACAACTATCAAAAACTCAAACCCTCGCATAATTTTAATCGTTGTAATTTTTACATGAAATATAAATTTTAAGGTATGATGTCAAATACCAGGGAAACAAAATAATTAATAGAAGGGTATTTGTAATACATTGTATTATGACAGGAAAATACTACCGCTACGGAAATCAATCGTTAAAACGCCAGTAAAACGAAAATTAACTTTGAGCCAAATGAAGAAACTATTATCACTAGAATAAACAACTATACAAATAATTATGAAACCAATTACCATCCTTATCCTTAAATCTCCCACCTCATTCTTTATTTATTTAAAAACATAAAAATACTGGGAGTCAACGTTAATAATAACTCTAATAATCCAATTAAAAAGAATAGGGGTTTCTTCCTACCTTGAAATAAAAACACCTAGAATTCCATATTTAAATAACATAAGAAACAGTAATAAACTTGGAAAAATCGGAAATAAATCAACTACGCCAACGCTTTCATCACATAAATGTCGATAAACTATATAAAATCCTCAAATTTGTAGGGTATAATATGTATAATACTTTGCGTTAAAAGCTATTGAAAAGATTTGCAACTATGGTAAACCCTACGTCTTAACCCCCATCCCAAATTAAATTTAGGTTCAAGAACAATAAAAAGTTGAATTTCAAAGTCTTAACTACCTTCTTTTACTTAAACAACAAACCTATTCCTTACATCTTCAACTCGGCAACCTTATTCCACAACACTAAATTCTTTAAGTCGCTATCAGCAATAAATATCAAAACAACGCTGAAAACATTATGTATGAAAAATTACCTAAAACTAACAAATATTATCGTCTATAACGTCGAAACCAACTTTACCACAATAAAATTCTAAATCGAGGCCAAAATAATAAGGATTCAATGCAAAAAAATACCTGTTTAGAAACATTAAAGCATCGGAAAAGTGGAAAGAATACACGTACCGCTTCTAAAAGCGTATAATATACTAACATTAAAATTAGAAACTTTACGGACCAAACGAAATATATTCAAATAAAGTTAAAGGGATGAAATACCATAGAATCTAACGATGTAGTATAATCGTTATTAGTCTTTATAGCATATCTTTATGTAAAAATTGAATATTACTTATCAAAAAAGACCTGAAAATTACTATGATGTACCGAAAACCGTTAAATAAACTATGAAAAAATATATATGCCAAGTTCAAATTAACAATATCCTTAACACCAAAAACTACTTCTTAACGATTAAAATACTAAATTTATTATTAGAAAATCAAATCCTAATATAACGAAAGCCAGGCAAATAAAACAACTTATTGAAAATCTTAAATATCGCCAAGTGAAAAGTATTTATTGAAACTACTGACGGTTTCATAATATTTCGTATAAATTAAATCAAATCTCACATTAAAACGAATATCGATTAAAATCCCTAAAACAAGTGAATAAGCCAACGAAACCCTTCACCTCCCGTGATTAACAAGTAGATCAAACGATAACGACGTGGCAAACCACTATAACAAATGAATATCAAGGGTAAGCATGAAGAATAGATACGAAAATATACCTAGAAAACATAATAGATCAACAAAAAAGTAAAAAATAACGAAGAATGAACACTCAAAATCCGTAAACCAAAAGCTATCAGGACTCCAAACATATCATTTAATGAAAGCTATATTGTCCAGATTAAAAGACTGCTTATACAAAAATTTATACAGTTTATATCCAAACACTGTTATGGAATCGAGATATTGGCTATTGAGTCTATAGGTTACGTGACTGTATACGTAACAGGATATGCAGAACCCAGCCTAGACGTGGTCTGGGCGCGGTCCGCGGACGTGATGTGCGAGAGTATGTGACAGACTGTATACGGATCGTGTATATAAGTCCTATGCGAAAAACCGCTATAACTTTCTCTAGTTTTACTTAATAAATTGATTGTTAACTTTATTTAGAACTTATTAGGTATACCTTCTGAAATCGAATTATAGTATATAATTAAGGTTTCCTTTTATCTTATTAAAGGAATATTTCTTTTAGTAGAGGAATTAATGATAAATATCAATAATCTTACGCTACGGTTTAGCGTTATTGAAGAGGGTAGGCCGTCGGCAATTACCCAGTCCTCCACCTTTATAAATACACCTCCTACCCCTCAAAAACCGACTTAAACCGATATATCTTGCTTATAAGATATCGTGAATTATATTGTATTTATGTTGAAACATATATAATAGCCTGTTCAATCGATTTCCGTATTTAACTCAGCTGTTATTTTTTTACGTTCGATTTCTCTTAAGTTGCCATTAAAGTTTAGCAATTTAAATCCGACTTCACAGCTAATAGAGCTGGTTTTCCAACGCTCAAAAATAGCTGGAAACGATATAACTAACTATAATTCAATAAATCTGCCTTGACTTGGGCAGCGATACACTAAACAATCGAATTTAAACTAAATACGGATAAGATATAAATTAAAAAAAGCTGTTAGGCGTTTTCGTTGCGTATAGGATTATTATAAGCCGACAATCAAACGAGTTATAACGGTATATAATATAGTCGAAAAGTATAAGGAAATATATAATATAAGTAAGTTTTTCGATTATATTAAAGCTATCTTGAACAATGTTTCTCATACGTGAAAAGCTTCGATAAAGTTTAAATAACTATTTACAAACAATGAAACCTTGGAAATACTGTTCGTTATTAAGTTAGAAACGTGACTAACCCAGGCAGGCGATGCAAATCAACCTTGAACCTTTAAATACAAATACTTTCGCCCCCACATCCCCATATGTATTCAGAACAAAATTATTACGATAAGCTTTAAACGTGTTAATTATATCACGGCCTTGGAAAAACACCGCGCATTTGTTTAAGAATTGAATTTTTGAAATTTAAAACGATATTTTGGGCGATAGTTATTGGGCCTCTTACCAATACCGCGACCAAATAAAGAAAAAAATTATTACGAGGGTCTACGTTATTTAGACATCCTTATAGAAGATCTGCAATAATCGCAGTCAGCTATCTTAATAGATCCGTTCAGTATAAGCCTAAAACTAAAGATGCCAGATGACGTAAGTAATGGCAGAGAAGCACTAGGATGGATAAGTTATCAAACTTTATTTAAGTTACAACTTTTCAAATTACTTTTCTCGAGGTGATGAATTCCGCCCAGCATTTCCTCCGACGTATGTATATATGATTGATATCGAAAAGGTAAATGTAAATTCCTTGTTATCAGCGACGGAGAAAACCTGACTCCTCAATACAATCTCTTTAGAAATTATATGACTTTACCGGTGTAATAATAAAATAGAGTAGGAAGGAATTCAATTTAACTAAAATACATATAAACGAATCTTTATTACTTATACCGAAACTTTTTAATGATACTTACATTTTGAATACCTAGGTCGATTTTAAATATAAGTATCATTATATTACGAATAAGGTTTTGTCACAACTCTAAAAAATGAAGTAAGTTGGACTATTATATATTCGAAATTTAGGTAAAATATTATGGTTACGGTGGAATATATGTATTACCTATATAGTTAAATTTCGCGTCAATATTAATAATTAGTCGTACTCGATATTAATATATATTATTCCCGAAATAATGCACGGTAAAATTTTTGATATACTATAGATACAGCACTAATTGGTAATTTTAAACCTTGGTGGAAATCGTTTAGTAATTAATAGCTAGCAAAGGTTAATAATCGGTACGATAGCATTATGCCTTAAATCGAGGAATACTTGAGATGTTATAGAATTTTTTTTAAATTGGTTTAGCGACCCGGTTTTAACATGCGGTAAAACGTACGGAGAATTAATCGTAATTAACTTTCGTTATAAACTTTTACGAAATAACGTGGATTTTACAATCGATAACGCTAACAGTTTTAAAGAAGGAGGAATAGTTATATTTCCCGCCCAAAGTAACAAGATTTCGCGGTTTATTTAATAAATAAAAGGTAATGGCTTTACCACCATATTGGAGGGAGTTCGACTATTATATTCATATTAAACCGAACGAAAACAGATCTTTACTGGACATATTATAGGGGCTATTAAACTCGATATTACGAAATTAACTCTTCAAGTTTAGGTATTAGGTTACCGAATTAATTAATAAAGGTTGGGTTTAAATAAATTTTTATCGGCCGCAAAGCCGGTATTAATTATTCACAAACAGCGAAAAAGGCAACGATCTTACGTCAATTACTGGATTTTAAATAAAATTACCAAATAAAATCGTTTCTCCCTACCTTTAAATAGAGAAACCTGACACGTATTACTAAGTCAACGTAATATATAAAATTTAATATTCGAACGACTTTCTATCGTATTCGGGTTATATACGAATGAAAGGGATTAACGGCTTTTTATACTCTTTTCTACTGGTTTAAATTGTTGGTTATCCACTTTAAACTAGCGGAAACGTTAACAATGTTTTAACGTTATATTAATTATATAATGGCGGATATTTTGGATAACTGCGTTACAATTTACGTAAACGAATTTTCATTTTCTTCTGTCGGCATTAAACCAAATTATGTAACAAAATTTTGTGTAGTTATAAAACGCTTTCGTGATACCGGGTTAAACTTAAATTTTCAAAAATGTAATTTTGTAATACAAAAGGTAAAATACCTAAATTTAATTATAACGGTCGGCGTAAGTATTGAAGCCGACTTCGACAAATTCCAGGCCATGTATAAAGAATTTTTTTTACGTATTATTTAGAAAGTGAAAAGTGTTTTAGGATTGACCAACTTTTATTGATTTTCTAAATTATGTTTGCGAATGAATTGATTATATAATTCCACTCACGAAATAAAACCTCCGGTAAATTAAAACGAATGGTAAGAAATATACTTTCAAACATTGAAATAGGTATTTGTTATGCCTCTGATTTCAATATATTGAAACCTAAATCCGTCCACATTAGTGGAAACCGATGACTTCAAAATAGTTTTCAAAGGGTACCTTTCGTAAAGGGATAAAATAATTGTTAAAAACCGGTTTCGTATTATTCTATACGATTGTCTGATGCGAAATGTAATTATACTATTTACGATAAAAACCTTTTCGCTGTGATATTTTACTTGAAGGCGTAATTATCAAAATTACATAGTTTTGTACCCTGTTTACTATTTTAACGAATTATAAAGGTTCAAAGTATTTTATTTCACCCAGTTTCATTTCAAAACTGTTGGTAGGGCTTAAGATATTGCAACGTGTCATGACCCAGACAGCGGTTAGGTCAGGAAAACAGGCCAGCAAGGAAACTGCGCCACTGAGACGCCTGAAGTCTAACACATCAGGCGGGGAACATCTCTTATGTCAGCAGACCCAGGGTTAGGGTAAATGCCAAGGATATGTTGGATATGTTGGATATGAGGTTATCCAAGCTATCCAAGGACATGCCAAGGATATGTCGGATATGTTGGATCGGAGGTTATCCAAGCTATCCACATTATACAGTACTGAAGACGTATGAAGGATTGAGGATATAAGGACACGGTCAGCACCACACAGATAGTATTTCCTTCTTAGCTCTTCAGTTGTCAATCTAAGAATTCAGTCTACCCTGAATAGCCTCACGGCTTCTGATCATCACTCGCACGAACACAGTCTTGATATTGCACCTTTTGTTACCTCTGCTACCTTACTGCTAACATAAACCCTCTGACACCTTCTATATACTCACGGGTATTTAGTGTGATCATTACACAACGTTGTCAATTAGATTGATTGAAGTAATAGTAGTATTGCAGTAGTTAAGTAGTAGATATATTGTTTTAGGTTTGGAAGACGGATAGCCGGTTTTCACAGTAATTTGTATAGTCAATTGCTTGGCTCGTACCATAGTGTGAAGTGGGCGTATACTGTACTTGACCTACAGCCAATACAATAGGCCCATACAAAACAATACACTCAACTTTCAATTTAGTATTGTTAACTTTACTTACAGTAAAGTTGACCTACTACATTGTAAATACTACTATTCCAATGCTAGCGGCTTTTTAATTTGTATACGTACGTTAGTGTAGTTAATCAATAGTTTCCGGTAACCACTGAATTACGAACTCGTTAATTAGCCAAACCTCTGTTAATTTCAAGTAACTACTACATTTAATTACAATTATTTACACTTAAATACACAATAATTTACATTCATTATCCTACAGCTCCGAGGTTCGAATTTATCGACTTTTATAAAAAGTTTTTCTGTTATAAATCCATACAAGCCTTTACTTTAATCTTGATAATTGAATAAGTCATTATCATTAGGCCGCTAGCAGTTTTCTAGCTCTCTAGCACATTCCTAACCGATGCTACATAATTTAGGCTTGCTGGGCAGCTTATTAATGCAGCCCTTGATACATATGGTCAGCCTATTACTATCTACAAACCTCTTAAGGGCCTTTTTTAGTGATACCTTCGTTTTGGTGATAGCAAAATTGTCTTTTCCGTCAATCCATCGGAACTCCTTAATTTAACTCCCTTATAAGCTTCGTAGAGTGCTATTACGTAGATTATTAAGCGTTTTTCGCTAGTAGTTCGGAGATTTATAAGGCATTTGAATAAGCTCCTCAAATCAATACAAATTACCACCTAAATAAAAGGAATCCTTAGCTACTTAGTAATAATATTAAGGGTTTCCTACAATGCTATACCTATATAGAAGCCTACCATTATACCATAGACTTCTAAAGTCAACAAGCTCTATGTAATCCGTTTATATTTAACTGAGGTTTAGTAAATTAGGCTACCGATAATGCTAAACTCATCATCCCGTTTATAATTATTAACGAGGGTTATTAGAAAGATAATCTATAAAGACGGATTGGTGTTATTTATAACGAACCCGTCTATAAAGATCATTAATTTAGCACTCGATAAGTCGATTAAAACTATATTAACCCCTCGGTTCAGGTTTTACATTTGCTACATAATCCTCTTGTTTAGCCAATTAAAGTCGTTATATGTTGGGTCTTATACTTGTACCTCGATGGATAGGTTATAAAAGGCTTTCGGTTAGTGTAGGGTGGCAATATAGCTGCTACAGATACATTATTCCAAATACTGTTAAACTTTAGTCATATTAGTCTTATCGATTATGGCCAAGTGAGTGTCTTAGCCCCTTTAACGAAAGTTAAGGTTAGTATTAACACTAAGTATGCGGATTGAAGATCCATTAAAGTTAAGTTGGTTGCCCTTCGCTAACTTTATAATAGGTTTACAGATTTAAAACTTAGAATTTTCAATCGCTTTCTATTCCAATACCATAAAGCCAGCCGTTTGAACTAAAAGAGTATCTTTAATTTATATACCCAGCAGGCTGAAATCTTCCTCTTACACTACTAATAGATATGGTTCGTATATTAAAGAATTTATATCTAACTGTGATTCAAAGTATAATTGGTAAATTAGGAATTCACAAACATTTGCTTTAGCTAATTTATATAAAGACTTGATTTATCGTATTACCATTCCTAAAGGGTACATAATCCGTAATTTCTAGGGTAATTTCAATAGTATAATCCGCTGTAAATCTGTTATTAACTACGTATAGGCTTACGTTATATATCGATTATCAAGCGCAAAATTACCTTTATTTTTAGCTAGTGAACTTATGGTTAGGGAGTTTATCAAGCATTGACTAATTTTAAAAATCGTTGGCGATTACGTAAGGATTTAGTTTTTGACTTTATCAATGTATCCTTAAGCGATTAAACATGATTTTTCGTACGCCTGTCCCGTGGTTTTACCCTTAACCTCTTAGATAATATTCGACTTAAAATCGTGATATTTGGGTTTTGGAGGTAAAAGTTAGCCTTTGATACGAATTATACAACTCCTCGAGTTAGCAGGCCATTAATTTTAACCTTATCGCTTTTTAAAGGGTTTTCTGAACGCTTTAATAATGCCTTGTACTGAAGCTTTAGTGCTAAGTTTTTGTTATCCTTCCTTTTTCCATTCGCACAAGTAGTATTGTAAATGAGAACCGAGGTGTATTTCTTCTTTCTAATATTTATCTTTTTCTTGGTCGTCCGCGCTAATGGAGTTTCATTGGTTTATTGATAATAGGTAAAATCAGTTCGCATTAGCTTGGTCGCGTAGTTTAAAGGTCTTTATTATTGATAGCATTAATATAAGTTTTAACCTAGGTAATACGAAAAGTTACGGAATCGTTAGTAAATTTAACAACAACTTTAAAGTTAACAATACTTAAGGTTTTATATAGGTCCTCCTATTTGCCCGACTACCGCTATACGAGGACTTTACTTTGTAACGGAAAGGTAAATACTTTGATAATCGTTGGGCTGTTCCTGGTATTAAGGGTATCGTTAACTTGACAGCGTACCGATTCCTTTAGTAATTCCTTAAATGCTTTGCCGTAGGATATATCTCGTTTCTAGGTATTTTATAATAGTAGAGATTTATTCGTTAGGCGTGTGTACGTTTTAAAGACTAGTAGCGTTGAAATCAGGCCGTTATGGCCTACAATATCGTTTAAACCCTTTACCGCTATTTGAAGGCGTGCCTCCAGATCCGTAAAGCTTCTAATTTTTAACGAAAGAATGTTATACGCTCGACGAAGTAGTGCGTATGCGTTTTTAACCTTTCCAATATTCCAATGGGCTTTTACAGGCACCTGTTTATATTGGATGTTTATTATATTAGCGTTTTCCTAAAATTCCGTCGTTACAAAGTTCGTACCGTTATCGTTGACAAAGACGTTAGTTGGACCTAAATGCGTGTTAATTTACAGAATTCTTAGCGTTTCCCACGTATCCTTTACCGAAAGGGACTTAAAAAACTTTGCTTTGTGAAAAGAGAATACAGGGTTGACAATATAAAGAACAGGCTTATCATTCAAGTAAACCATATTAATGAAAACCTCATAATTGAAGTTTTTATTGTTTTTAAATATTGATTTAAATTTTCGAGGCGCTTGAGTATATATTTAGCAGTGGTAATAAAGCTCTTCGATAGGTTTTAGGATAAAGTATTTTTCCTCTTTATATCTTACGAACTTTAGGACTTTATATAACCTATCAACTATTAGATTTTTTAAACACCGTTTTAATTAAAGTATTTATGGCTTTATCAGGTTTAATACCACTGTCTTTGAGCTTTGAAAATAAAATTACAGGTGTTCTATTTAAAAATGAGGGGGAACTTCAGGCCGTTTTTAATTAGCTTTTCGGTTTTAAAGTTGACGTTAACGCCAAGAGTTTTTATATTTTCGAAGTAAAGAAGGAAAGGGGTAGGGGACTTGAAAATGTAAAATGTAATCGGGAAAATGATAGTTTAAATTACTGTTATCCTTCATAACGATAGTTTCATGCCTGATCCGAAGTTAACTTTGACTTTGCTAGTATCGTTACGATTAACTTTAGCGGCCGTAATAATTTTCCTTCAATGTTACCTATTACGAATAGCTTTTTATTCAGTATCTTACTCCCTTTGTGTTTGGCATAATACCTTGAAACAAGTAGTTTGCGTAACGATCGCAAAAGTTAAAGATGTGCCATGGGTTGGTGACTTGATTAAGGTAAATATAAGGGTTTTTATCACTCAAACGGTATAGGAAGGCGTGGTCAGCTAGTTACTAGGCCGCTTTAAAAACTGTATTTTATAACACTTAATTTACTTGGCGGTATTATAGCCGTTAATTCATTTATCGCTTTTAAAGTCTAAGATTTTATTGAAGTAATCCTGTTTAAAAGTGGTATGGTACTGGATATAATACATTATCTTTCTGTTGTTTCGCTCGTCCGGGAGGTGACGAGTTAACCAATAGCTAGGTTTTCCAAAAAAAAATCTAATATCTTTTGTTACTATTACGACGATAATCCTTATAGTTAACAGGTCCGTTTAAATTTTGCCTTATTAGCGATAGCTTAACTATGTCTGTTAGTTTGAAGTCGATAGGTTAGACTTTAGACGTTATGGGCACCTGTAGCTGTATTTACGGTCGACGTAATTAACCACTGTAAGATTTTTTCTATTTATGTTAGGGAAATTGCAGGCTTCATGATATGTACTAAAAGAGCTTGGTATATTCGTTATTACAGTTATAAGCGAGGAACGCAACTATCTAAAAAAGCTTTTACAAGGGGTATTTAGGCGTTGTAAAACGTATTTAAATTCGTTAATACCTGTGATGGCTGCCTGTACCTATTCGAGAAGTATAGTTTCGCTAGAGTTTGCTTTCCACATTATTTAATAGCATAAAATAAACTTATTGAACATATAGTTTAGCATATTTATCATAGTTTTTCCGTTTTTCTTCTTCACCATTGTCTTAGTCTACCTCGTGATAGCCCAGTTCATATAGTATTAAGTAAGGTGGACGTCGTATTTAAAGTGGCTTTTTATATTATTGTAAATTTCGTGAAAGGTAGTTGCTTGAGTTAGGATGGTTAGGTAGTTATTTTCAACGTGCTTTATGAGGGTTTTGGGAAATAGTAAGTAAAAACTTAAAAGGGGAACCTCTATCTATTTACAGATGTTTAAAAAGGGTATTATCTTTATGTTAAAGAGATTATAAAGCTTTCTATTATACTTTTCTATATCGGTCCAAATCTTGTTGAAGTCCGTAAAAAGTTTGTAGTTAATATTGATTATTTTAACAGGTTTTGGGGGTAAGTCGCGATAATTATCCCATTTTTTATTAATATTTCCTGGTAATTTAAGCCTTGAAGTTTCTGAAGTACGGTATTCGAGGTAATTAACAGTCGCTTAGCCTAAAGGGTAAAGTCATATGGTAGGACCTATAGTAGGCTCGTATATATAGGTAAACCTAACATAAAAAGGTTTTTAAAGGGCTTAACGAATTTTAATTAAAAGGTTAGGGGGTAATAAAAACTTAAAGGTTTTAAGGGACTTAACGCTCTTATTCAATTGACTAGTGTAAAGCGCCGACGTTAATACCTCTTGCCGTGTTAGCAGCTGTTATCTTACGCATTTTAACTTCGCTAAAAGCGTACTCCGCGTTGTCACATAAAGGTATTAAGCCACCGAGTAGGTAAACAGGTTCTTTATCGTTAATACATGAAAAGGCTTAATTTAGCTAAGGTCAAAATGTAAGTTTTTCAAAACATATATAATGAAAATAAGGTTTTTTAATAATTTTTCCTTTGGGGCGCATATTTTAAGGGTATTTTTAAGTTAGACTAAACTGTAAAGGGTCTTTATTATCTTAGCAAAAATTTTCTCTAATATATGAATCTTTTGTTGTTGAATTTTTTCCTTTCATTTTAATTTAATACCATTTTGGATTTTCTTTTATAAATAAATAGTTTAGTCGCCAAAAAACTTACGGTATTCATAAAAAATATAGCTACGACGGTTAAAGTTTTTGTTTTTATTATAGTCAAAAATATAGTAATTAATTATATGACCTGGTGCCTTTTCGTTAAATTTTTGTCGATATCGTATCCCTAAAACTTTTTATCGTAATATTTGGAGAAAAAGAGTCCAAGGGTTTTAATTACTTCTTTCCTAAAGAGATCGGTAACAGCTTTAAAGTAAATGCTGGTAATAGCTATTTTAAGGTTTTGGCTTATATAAAACTTGGTAGGTGAGGGGTTTGGTAACTCGTTGTAAAATCGTGTAGAGTCTTGGCGACTTAGCGTTAAATCGCGCAACGTAGCTATTTTGGTGCAGCTTAATGTTTTCGCTTAAAGCAGCGATCTTGACGTTTAAGTTGACGTAAAGAGCAAAAATAAAATAGGTGAAAAGGTTTGTTATAAAGGGTAAAGTTAAAGGTCGTTTGTTATTATAGGTCAAGATCGAAGGTTATTTGTTATTTGACCGAATAACTTAGTCTATTTTATAGTAATAACACCCATAGTAATACTAACTTATCTGTTTTCCAATTTTCCGAACTTCAATATTTTTAATAGTTAATCTTAGCATCCTTAAAAAAGATATTTGGTAAAGATTTCTTAGTGTTTTTAATAACGATATTATCGCTTACTTCAAGATTGCCGTTGTAAACTGGCTCAACCTAAAGGTTTTTCTTATTTTCCTATAATTGTGGACTAGTGTAGTACTAATAAAGGCCTTTCGTAAAAAAAAATTCTTTACCTTGACTACCGTCTATTAATATAAAGCGTAACTGAAAAGTAGTCTTTTTTTACTTAACTTATTTATACTTCACTTAATAAGCAATAATTAGTATTAGTAGGGTTTTAGACGTGGTAAAGTTGTCGATTCAATTAGTCGAAATAACAGTAGTATTACAGTAGTCAAGTGGTAGATGTATTGTTTTAAGTTTGGCAGACTGCTAGCTAGTCTGTGCAGTAATTTGTATTCAATTGCTTGGCCCTTGCCCTAGTATGAAGTGGGCGCATACTGTACTTAACTTATAGCCAATACAGTAGGCTCACACAAAACAATACACTCAACTTGCAATTCAGTACAGTCAACTTTAATTACAGTAAATTTGACCTACTGCACTGCAAATACTATTATTTCAACAGAAACATTAAACTCATTAAATCGATTTTTTTTCGTTTCTTTAATATTATTTACGCTATCAACCTGCAACTTAAAGCGTTCGCCTGGATATATTGACCCGTAAGTTATAGGATGAATCTGAAGTTAAAAAACGCAGTACGAGGGTTTTTCAACCTATTTTTATAACCATATCGAATATAATAGCAATAAATTCGTAAATCGTAAAAACGTATATTACTATAGGCTATACAGATAAATTTATTAATACGGAGGTTTATTTACTGGATCGAGATAATGCACGTCTAGAGGGCGAGTTAAAAGATATCGAGACGTTAACAGTTACGATATGGTTCCGTGCCCGATCCGCTCTAACATTGCTAACTTCGATAACGCCGAACGGTTACCTTATTTTCAAGCCGGGTATCCTAACGGAATTATAAAATCAGGGTATTAAGAATGATCTATTATACACGATTCGTCTATTAATGATTACCGAAGGAGTTAAAGGTTTTCTAGTTAGGGTGAAATATTCGGTATAAATTAAAAATTGCAATATTAACCCGAAAAGTACGCTACGTTACCGTAATACTTTGTGATTACCGAATTGGAAACCATTAACGATGAAAATCTTATAATAAACCAATGACTTGCCTATTATAAGATATTCGGGTAAAAAAAGTCTTATTTCGGATCCTTTAATAGGATTACTATTAAGAAAAAATAATCTTTAATATTTAACGCCTATATCGAACATATATGTAGTATAACGGTACTTGACATCGTCGTATATTAAAATAAAACCTCCTTTAATCCTTTTCCATTATAAATCATTATGAATCCTTCATTTCTGTCGATTTTATAATGAACCTAACGACTACTAATAATAGCTTATGGTATTGATTAATGTTCACAAATAGACCTTTGAAATTCGTTCAATTAAAGGCAATATAATTCATGACCATTAAAATGTATACGAAACGGTTTTAAAGTACATAATAAAGATTCTATAGATTTCCCGCTTTTATCATCAACAATTAAGGCTCGAATTAAATGAGTACCTTTTATACGATATTATACTTTTTAATAAAAGTTGAATAAATTTTATGTATGGTATACCATCTAGAAGTAAACGGCGGTATCGAACGGGTGAATTAAAAGGTTTAAAGCACTTACGAATTATAGTTGCTTTCTTCCAATTGAATTAGATATTATATCTTTCTACTTATTTATTCGTATTAAATAACCAAAAGTAGACGATTAACGGGTTTAATACGATTCTACTAATTAATAAGTACGAACTATTCCTTATTCCTAAATTAAACGTAAATATGAAATCGATAACTAATTAAATTGTGCAAACCTTTACATTTTGGGTATATTTATTAGAAAGTAGGGAACTTGTTTAGGCAGTTATATTATATATTCAATAATATATAAACGAAATAGTAGACCGTTAGTAACATCCGTCAAAATAATATAAAGTAGGCCGTGAAGTTTAATTTAATTTACGTAACATTAAAACAAACCGCTTGGATTGAAAAATTCGATTGACTTTATAGTTAATATCGTATCGTAGGCGTTTCGAATCCGTTGAATATCGGTTTAGATATCTTTAATATACCCACTCTATTTTACGTAAATTTCATTCAATACGCTACTAAAAGCCTATTTCCCTTGTAAGTTATATCCAATACCAGTCAGTACTAAATCTTTATCACGAACGACTGGAAAAAGAATATATATAAGGATTTTAGAATCCAAAATATTTTAGTTACGAAAACAGAAAAGAGTAGTATCCGCTGTATTAATTTGATATAAGAGATACGAAAAATTTATTTCAAAATTCATAAAAAATTACCAATGTATTGAAATTTTAAACAAATTCAAGACGAAATGAAAAAAAATTACGGTTTCATAATAGCTAAGAGTTTTGACGTAGGCGTCGGATACGTTTTAGGAAACTTACATTGGATAAATCGCTCTTGCCCTAAAAATCATACAATAATAATAAAAAGGGGTAAATATTCATTATTATTATATTATAATACGATATATAAGCCCGAGTATATATTATACGGCTTTTGAGGATAAGTATCCAACCGTATAATGACTTTCTCGAAAAACCTATTCAACTTTACCTATAAAATATCATTATAAGTTTCTGATTCTTTAAGCGGGGGCTTTTATAACGTTAAGATTTCTACTGTAATTGGCTCCGAAAGTTGGAAAATGCCATCGTAGGCAAACGGTGCAAGGAGGGGAGGGTATTAAGCGACGTCAATGAAGGCAACTAACGTAAAACGAAATTGATGTTGAATGAAACCGATAAATGCGGATAATGGGGGGCGGGATAGGCGTTAAAAAAACCGACGAAAGCGGATAACACGAGGCAAGAAGGGGAAAGCGGTCCTTCAAACGAGATAAAAGGGATCGTAACATATTGGTTTACGCCTAAATAATATATTCGGAATAGATACAGTTATTAACCCGTTTTCCATTAGTTATATCGATCCGTTCCTATATAATGTTAATAAATAAAACGCGGGTAAATAAAAACCTTTTACGGTTAAATTTTAAATATCGTTCGTTGTATTTTATAAAATTTTACTAATATTAGTTATGAAAATACAAGTAGTGTTGGAATAGTATTACATGCAGTGCAGTAGGTCAACTTTACTGACAGTAAATTTGACCGTACTGCAAGTGTATTTCTTTGTGCTGACTTACCGCATTGGGTGTAAGTCGAGTGCAGTACGCTGCACTTCACTCTAGGGCACGGGCCAAGCAATTGGCCATATAAATTACAGTGCAGACCAGTTAGCGGTCTGCCAAACCTAAAACAATACATCCATCACTTAACCACACAATACTACTATTACTTCGACCAACTGAATCGACAACGTTACAATGTCTAAAGGCTACCAACACTAATCAGTACTTATTAGGTTAAGCACAGATAAGCTAAGTAAAAAAAAAAACTATTTTTCGGTTACGCTCTAAGTCAAACGACCGTTGGGATAGAGGAAAGGTTTTTACGAAAGGCTTCTATTAGTACTGCGCTAGTTTTCCAACGGCAGAAAAACAGAGAAGACTTTTGGGTTACTTCAGTTTTCTAACGGCAATCTGGAAGTTAGCGATGGTATCTCTATTAAAGACAACAAGAAATCTTCACCAAACCTTTCTTAAAAACGTTGAAATTGACTGTCAGAAGTCTCAAAGTTCAGAAAGTTAGCAAAAGGCTAAGTTAGTATAACTACGGGTATTAATACTGTGAAAACGACTAAGTCCCATAGCCTATAACAAAAAACCTTCGCCCTTTACCATCAACAACGACCTTCGATTTTACTCTTTACACCAAACCTCCGCCTATACTTTACTCTTTTTAACTCCCTTTACATTAATTCAATCGTTAAGTTCGCTAATTTAAGAAAAAACAACAAGAATTGTTAAGTCGCGTCAAGAAAGTCACATCGCGCGACCTTATACTAAGTCGCCAAGTCGCCAAGTTCCCACGCGACTTCATGCCAAAGCACTAAGTCTCTACGCCCAAGATCACTAAGTCCCTCGACCCTACACACCCTACACGTCCTACATAATCCAGAACGTCAAGATAGCTATCGCAAGTCCTCACTTTCAGGCCATTACCGACTTCGCTTGAAAAAAAACAATGAAAAACCTAGGATCAGTTTTCGTTAACAATTACAACAAATAATTTTGAATTACGAATTTTAATAAAACCTCTACTCAAGTTTACCTAACCAATTACATTAGACAGTATATTTTCGAATCTAATATTGGTAAATAGTTCGGCTGCGACGCTCATATTTTCTAAGACTTTCGCAACTTTTTCTATCACTATACTCCTAACATGCAAAAGACGATCTAATGCACCGTAAAAACTAAATTCAAGGCCGAGATAAACAGGCGTAGGATTTAAATACCAGAAAAAACTTTAAAAGAGATAGCAAAAGTTTTTTTCGAGTAAGCTAAACCTAAAAAATACCTAGAAAATCTTCAAAAAAGGGTTAATCCGTTCAAAACCCTTAACACACTTATATACGATTTAAGGGACCCCTTATCTACTCTTACCTAAGTTAGGCCTTTTTAAGTGCTAGCGATAAAGAACCTGTTGACTTGTTCGATAATTTAGTACCTTTATATAATAACGCGAAGTACGCTCTTAGCGGTAGCAATACATGTAAATTAACGATCGTTAATACAGTCAAAGGTATTGACGTTAGTAATTTACACCAGTCAATTAAACGAGATCGTTAGGTTTCCTAAAACCTTAAAATACCTATCGACCTTTAATAATCTAACTACCAAACCCCTTAAAAACCTCTCCCCTTTAGATTTGACTACGCGCGAAAGCCTATCATAAGTCCTACCATAAAACTTTACCCCTCGGGTTAGGCGACTGATAATTACCCCTAATACCAAACCTCGAAAGCTTTAAGGCTTAAATTATTAATAAATACCATTTAAGGCTAGGATAACTATCGTAACATTTCTTCAAGACCTATCCAAATGATTAATATTAATTATAACTACTTATGGATTTCGACAAAATTTTGAATAATATAAAGAAATATAATAAAAAGCCTTATAACCTCTTTAACACCAAGATAATACCCTTTCTAAATATTCGAAAGTAAATAAAAGTTTCACCCTTCGGTTTTTATTTATTTTTTTCGGAATCCTTATAAAGTACGCTAAGAACTATTACTCAACTTTTCTAACCTAAGTAATTATATTTCGCGAAGTTTATAATAAAATAAAAGGCTATTTCGAATACGACATCTACCTTATGCAATACTATACACATTAAGTCATTACGAGGTGGGCAACGATAATAACCAAGAAAAAAGAGGAGGAAATATTAATAAATGTATTTAATCAGATAATTAACAAGCTGATATTATACCATAAAGTATTGGGGAAAGCCTACGTTAACGAAGCAATACTTCGTAAGCAGGTACAGGTAGTGATTACGGGCGTTGACAAGTTTGAATACGTCTTATAACGTCAATATACCACTTACGAAGGCTTTTTTAATTAATTAAGTTCCTCGTTTACCACCGTAATAACACGTATACCAAACTCGCTTAACATGTACTCCCAAGCCGGTAACTTTCTTAACGTAAATGAAAAAAACCTTACGGCAGTTAACTACATCGACTGTGAGTACCAGCGCCTATAATGGTTAAAGTCTGACCCACCGGCCTTAAATTAAAGGTAATAACCACGTTAACGCTAATAAAGCCAAGCTTTAAGCGGACCTATTAACCGCTAATACTATTGTCGTAATAATGGTAAAAATGTTAAATTTGTAGAAAATCTATTTACTAGTTAACTGGATACCCTTTTCCGATCGTGATAATAAAAAGGCAATATATCACGCCTAATACCATGTTATTTTTAAATAAAACTACTTAAATTAAATCGTAAAATTGAAAGGGGACGAACTAATTAATGTTGCCAATGCCCCTAAGCAAATTAAGTGGTATGGAAATACTGTTTTTAAAACGGCCTAATAACAAATCAACTACGCCTTCTTATACTATTTAAATGGTAAAAACCCCTACCTTTACCCGAATTAAGCCTTTGACCCCTTATATACCTTTGATCTTCGCGATCGCTAAGCGAACCATACGTTTTGAGGTATTATGTCAGATATAGAGGTAGAGAAATATTTGACAGAAGGTGATTCGTAATATATGGCATTACAGAGGGAAAGCACTATAACTACTAAAATTGATCGCCACGATGCTAGCAAAGCCAAAATTGGCTTTGGTTCAGGCGAATAACTATCCTTACTATAAATAACGGTGATTTATATTATAATAGGCGCAATTATGTTTTACATCCTTAAATCCCCTATAATTTTTTTACTTTACTTGGAAAATATAAAAACTTTCAGCGTTAAAGTTAAAGTTAATGTAAATAAACTAGTTAAAAACGGCCAAAGGTTCCTATTTGCTTTTAAGTAAGAACACCTATAGTTTTATCTTTAAAGACTGGAGGTAATAGTAATAAATCTGACAAAGCAAAATATATGTTAATTATACTGGTATTCTAATTATATAGCCGTTATTAGACTATATAAAGTCTTAAAGTCTGTAAGGTATAACAATTTAGAATATTTTACCCTAAAAGATATGAAAAAACTCTATTACTGTTATTAAACGTTTACACAAGCCCCCCAGAAATTTAAATTTACATTAAAAAACGATAGGGATTTTAACTACGAGATTTTCGTCGATATGTTTCACTTAAATAACAAGCCTATCCTTTACGTCGTTAATTCCGCAACCTTTTTTTACGAGGTGAAATTTTTAAAATCCCTTTCGGCCAAAAATATGTGGGAAATGTTAAGGATATTATAGATTAACACGTACTTGGGTCCATCTAACGTCGTTGTCTACGATACCGGTATAAACTTTGCCACGGTGAAATTTTAAGAACATACTAAGATAATAGGTATTTAGTACAAATAAGTATTTATAAAAGCCTACTAAAGTATTAAAAAGGTTAAAAGGGTATACGTATTACTTCTCTAAACGTATAATATCCTTACGTTGAAAATTAAAAGCTTTACGGATCCGAAGGTACGCCTATAAATGATAGTAAAATATTTAAACGATATTGTAGACTCTAACGGCTTAATGCCAACGCTTCTAGTCTTTAAAGCGTACCTACTCCTAACGAGTAAATCTCCACCCTCGGTAAGTACTTAAAAACATGTTACTGTCTACAGTAAAGCTTTAAGGAAACTACGAAAAGAATCGGCACGCCGCCAGATTAATAAAACCTTTAACATTAGAAACGGCCCTTTAATAATAGACGTGATTACTTTGCTGTTGTAAAGTAAAGTTCTCATATAGTGGGATCCGGGTAAATAGAAAGACCCGTATAAGATATTAAGTATTACAAACTCAGAAATAGTTGTTAAAACTACTAACGGTCCTATACCTTTTCGAATTACTTAGGTCAAGCCTCACATTAAAGTAATTAAAAATAAAGACCTTTAAACCCCTTAAGTTAAATGACTAGACCAATATGAACATCCTCTACCTGTTATCAACAAGCTGATAAAATGCCGCCGATGCGGACGACTGCTAAAAAGTAAAAACGTTGAAAATAAGGAATATATACCGGGTTACATTTACAATATCATTTGGGTAATTAAAAAAGAGGATAAAGAAAACTTGGCACTAAAGCTCCGGGTATAAAAGATTATCAAAACCTTTGATAAACCTTTTAAGGAAAGCGATAAGGTCGAGATAAATGGCTTGTTAACCTGAAAGGTTGTATAATTGGTATTGAAACCCGATTTTAACCTTTAAGACCTAATATTACGATCTTTAAGTCGGGGATTATATACGAGGTTAAAGGAAAAACTACGGGGCAGCTGTACGAAAAATCACGTTTAATTATTTTAAGATATGGTAATAAAGACAAAACCTAAATCTTTATATAGTCGCTAACAATTTAGAAAATTAATTAACGATTAGTAGTCGCTTTAATAACAAGTTTGCTAGCTAAAACTAAAGGTAATTTTATATTTAATAACCATAATATAATGTAAGACTTCATGTAATTAGCAACGGATTTATAGCGGATCGTATTGTTAAAACTGCTACAGGAATTCCGTACTATATATTATCCAGGCACGGTAATACGTTATATTAAGCTATTAAATGGATTATCCAAAACAAGCGTTTACTGGTTTCTAACCTACTAATCGCATTTTCAATTGCGGCTGGCGATAATATTGTTCAAATACGATCCATATTTATTAGTAACGCAAAAAAGGGACTTTAGCGTAATATATATGTCAACTGACGATACACTTTTCTTCGGCACAGCTGACTTGGTAGTACTAAAATAATAAGCGATTCAAGACTTTAAGTTTTGAAATTACAAACCGGTAACGACGTTAACGGAGGGTAACCAACTTAACTTTAATAAATAGTTAATCCGTATACTTGGTATTAATACCGGCCTCAACTTGCTCCAAAAGGGTAAGGGCTTTATTTTAGCTATAGTTGATAAAACTGACGAGGTTGGAAATTAAAGGTACTTGTAATAATGTGTTCGAGGCATTTATATTACTACTTTATACCAACCTAAAGCCTTTTACGACATTTTTATCGTAACGATAATATAAAAGCTAATAGATAAGGACTTCAACCGACTAAATGAAAAGCACGAATGGTAAATGCGAAACTTGGACCGCGAAATCAATATAATTCCAATCAACTTGTCGAGGGCCAAGTGAATGATTTTTACGAACGGGGTTTTCATAAATAATACCGACTTATCTTTATAAATCGGCTTCCTGATAACCCTTGTTAATATGGATAGTCGGGAACATCAGTTTAATATCATTAGTAGTCTGATTTACTAAACTTCCGTTAAATGTAAAAGGATTACACGAAGCGTATTAGTATCGGAAATCTATGGTATAATAGCGGGATTTATTATAGGCATTATATTATAGGAAACCCTTAACCTTATCACCAGGTAATTAAAGATTCCTTTTATCCCGGTGGTAATTTATACCGACTTAAAGTGCCTTTTCGAATACCTTTTAAAGCTCTGAACCACTAGCGAAAAACGTCTGATAATCGAAGTAATAGCATTCCGTAAAACCTACGAAGGGAGGGAAATTAATTAGTTTCGATGGATCGACGGAAAAGACAATCCTATTAACGCTATGACGAAGATATTACCAAAGAAGGCCCTGAAAAGGTTTATGGACAGCAATAGGCTAACTATATGTATCGAGGGCTACGCTAACAGGCCACCCTGAAAGCCTAAATCATGTAACGGTAGATAGGTATATGTTGGAAAACTAGAAGACTGCTAGGGGATTAATAATAGTAGTCTATTTGAGTAGCACGGTTAAAGTAGAGGCTTGCAAAAGCCCGTGGTGGAAGAACTTCTTGTGGGAGTTAATGAGCTCTGACCTCGGAGCAACGAAGAAATTAAGGTCAAATGGGGTTAATTTGCATGCAATTAGGTATAATCCAGTATAAAAGTCAATTGTAATTAACATGGGGCACGAGGTCGCTGTTTAACGCTAACCGAAAAAGATTGATTAACTATACTAGCGTACGCGCGCAAACTAAAAAGCCACTAATATTGGAATAGTATTACATGCAATGCAATAGGTGAACTTTACTAACAGTAAAGTTAACCATACTACAAATGTATTAATTTTTGCGGACTTACCGCATTGGTTGTAAGTCAAGTGTAAAACGCTGCACTTTACTCTAGGGCACAAGCTAAGCAATTGATCATACAAATTACAGTGCAGACTAGCTAGCGGTCTGCCAAACCTAGAACAATACATCCACCACTTGACCACGCAATACTACTGTTACTTCGACCAATAGAATCGATAACGTTGCAACGTTTAAGGTCTTCCAACAACTGGAGTAATAATATTATTTCAATGGCCCAAAACAAAATTATAAAGGGGCTTAGGGTGAATATCGGCGAAAACCAAGGCAAAGATATTATAAGTTAAGGCAGGATTAGAGAGTAATATACGGTTACAAAAGGCTAGAAAAAGAGATAGGGGCGTTTCCGGAGACCATGAAGCGGGGAAAAAAACAAGGGGGAGGTATATAACTTAAGGTATTATAACTTATATAACTGAAATTATCGAAGCGCCGTACGTACGAGCGATATAGCGAAGCTGAATGAATTAATTAACTAATTCGTAAAAGGTAAAATCGAAAACGTGTTTATAATATGGGATGTTACTTTAACTTTTACAGGTAGGTAATAAGATACAAACGTTGTTTTGAAAAACCTATGACAAGCTACTGTAGTCATATACGTAAATCGAAAAAAGCTGTTAATAAGTTCGTTTTTTTACCGTACTAAAAAGGGGGTCAATATTTATTCAGGTCTTCTATGAAATCAATTTTCAAATTTACCTGATGATATACTTTATGGTAAATATAATATCCTTAAACGCGGTAAATATAAATATGAACCAAAGTCATTTCGGAATTGAACAAACTATTAATACAAAACATATAAATATCTTTTACTTATAAAAGGGAAATTTTGACTTTATCTTTGTTATTACGAAATACGAAAAAGTTACCTATAATGCGGGGATATTATACAATATAATAGACGTTAATGGTATTAAAATACAAATAAATGATATACATTACACGGCAGTTTGTTACTACCACTAAGAGTATCGGTTACTAAATAACTTATATTAATATTACTAAATACGTCGATTATACGGAAGGAAGCGGACTATTAAGAAAAGAAAGGCCGCAAAAAAAGAAAGGTTATAATGAAAATTAAAAAGAAGAAATACAATTCAAGTTAATATAAAAAAACTTAACGGACATAGGCGAAAGGATATGGACTAACGAAAGGAAAATTAAAAGGATAAAAGGATTACAAACTACGATAAGTGCCGTTTTTAATTATGTAAACGATCCGGAATCAGCAAAATTAATACGTTATACGGCGCGTCAGGAGGCGCGTTATACAACGTAGGCGACCAGAAATTAATAAGATTTATATGTTATACAGCGCATTATGAAACGCGTTATACGACGTAATTATTAAATTAACTATAACGTTACACAGCTTACACCCAATTTTCGCCCGGTTAGCGCATTATAAGAATACGATCCGTATTTATTTTTGAATTAATAAAATTTTGTAATTTCAGCGATTTTTTTTTGAAATGGAGGCATATTATAATTTTAGGCTATTATCCATTAAGTTTTTAAGTTACGTAACTCTACGAGTAACGAGATGTACAATACCCGGCCTGGGCACGATCTGAACGCAGTCCGTGAACGTAATTTATAATAGTATATGACGGACTGTACACGGATTGTACACATAAGTCCTGTACGAAGAATCTCTGTAGCCTTCTCTAGTCTTCCTTAATACCTCAATTTTTAACTCCATTTAGCACCTACTAGATATACCTTCTTAGGTCGGTCCATAACAAACGCAACTTCAATATCTACGACCCTAATATCACGATATTAAAATTAAAGATTATTAATGAGGTTGAAAGAAAAACCACAAAGAAACTATATGAAAAGTCACTCTTAACCACTTCAAAATACAATGATAAAAGTGAAGACTAAATCTTTACGCCATCACCAACGATTTTAAAAAAAGCTTACATTTAATAATCATATTGATAATAAGTTAAGTAGAAAATACTAATATGAAATTCATTCTTAATAGTCCTAATATTACATAAGCTTGCATAAAATCAGAAATCAATTCACAAAGTGTTGTTTTATTGGAATTGCCTCACAAACTTCGCCATAAATACCTATGAAAACAGTTATACGATACATGAAACCATTATACAAACTACTTAAAATATGTATCCATTAGTTTCTAAAGTACTAATCGCATTACTAATCCAAAATATGTATAAAGTTTTTAACTTAAGACCTATGTCTATTAATTCTATAACCAGATTAAAACTTTAAAATAATAGGTATATAAATTAATTTTATACTATTCATCGAAAACGATAGCTTTGTCAATAAAAACAACGTGAAATTAAAAACTAGAAGTTCTCGAATTTCAAACTGAACGTAACTTTAACTAAAGCCAAACATTTAAACCTCAATGAATCATAAATCCATATACATAATATGTATTGCAATCAATTGAACAAACTATTAAAGTCGAAAATGAAAAAATTAAATCAAGAAATTAATATGTTTTTATTGATTTATTGAAAGCTAAGTTCATCATATTTAAGAACAACTCATTCGCCAACAACACCAACTTATTGTCGAAAACTTAAATTCTGTAATCATTGTTTACAAGAATAAATTACAAAAGAATTGATTTTCTATTACCGAAAACTTAATCCACCAAAACTTTATCAAGTCAAAAAAGTTTATTTAAAAGGTCTTCTTTCCGGAATCTAAGGAATGATAAATTCCTTTAATATAGGAATATATATATAGAAAACCCTCAATATTATGACCAAACAGTTAAGGATTCTATACATTCTGGTTGTAATCTATACCAATAAAAAAAATCTATTAAAACACCTCTTCAAGATTAACATAACCACTGAAAAATGTCTGATAATTGATGTAATAGCTTTACTAGAAACCTAAAAAATAGAGAAATTAAGGAATTCTATTAAATCCATAGTAAAAATAATTCGGCTAATTCTATAACGTAGGCTGCACTAAATAAGGCTCTGGAAAAGTTTGTGAACATTGAAATATTAACTATATAAATCAACCGCTACATCGAAAGGCCACCTATTAAGATATTACATAATACTAAACAAGGAGGAAAACAAGGGTACCCTAATAAACTAAAAGACTTCCAGATTATTAATGTTAACAATATAGATATAATTGAATAATAAGGTTAAAATGAATATATAAGGTGTGTATATTAATTAATTGGAGTGTACATACAATATAACACTTGCTTGCGGGATGTAAGTTGTAAGAAGTAAAAGAGCCTTATAAATAGTAGTGGGAAAGATATTGATAAACATTTATGTTATGGAAAACATTTCCTACAAAACACACTGACAACACAAGATAAAGAGCCCTCGTTATTAAAATAAAGTTTAAACATAGTATAGTTAAAGTTAACTATACTCGTGAAAATCAATTGTAGTAGAGTGCTCAATTCAATATAAGGTACATACTAAGTAATTGGCTATACAAAACAGTATGCAGACCTGCTAGCGGTCTGCTAAGCTTAGAAGAAACAACCATCCACTACCTAACCACGTAATGTTACTGTTACTTCGACCAAGATTCGAATTGACAACGTTAAAACGTCCAAACGTCTATCAATAATACCAGTTACTTCAAACACGATTCGAATCAACTACATTGCAACGATAGATATGGAGACTTAAGCTACAAACCTTAAAATACAGTCCTTAACATAATAAACTTCAATATAAGGGCCTTAAAAAAAGAACGCATAACTTTAAAATATAGGCCTTGAAATAAAAGTTTCAAAATATAAGTATTTCAATTGAACCACGTATAACTTTGAGATATAGGCTTTCAAATAAAGGACTTAAAAGATAAGACTTAAAATGAAGGATTTGAGATAGTAGGCTCTAAGTTGTAGGCCTCAAAATGTGAGTCTTAAGATAATAAGTCTTGAAATACAGGCTTTAAGATACATTGTTTAAAAGGTAAGCGCGTATGGCTCTACAATAGTATGCTTTAAGATGCAATCTTAAAAATACAAACCTGAAAATGAAGACTTTGAAATACAAGCGCGTATATATTTAAAATGCACATGTATTTAAAATACAAACATGTATATCATTAAGACACAATTTTATATCGTAATAGCAATAAGATGTAAGTTTTAAGAGGTGAATTTGATGGATGTCGCTTTGTAAGCCATTCGTTGTTCCTATTTTTATATAGGAATATAACTTGATAAAGTACTCAAATATATTAAATCTATGTACCCTTAAAATTTTTCACTTAATCTATGTGAAAATCTATTTTTTCCCCGTGCGTATATCCGTTCTAAATAGTAGTAATTTTACAGGTAGGTTGAAAAAGAAAGATCTTGAAATATTTATCGAAGGTGATTTGTTTTGGTAATTATTACATATGTTCTCTCATTTCAATTTCGTTTTATGTCTATTTGATAAAAATCTTTTACCATTCTTTTTGAAAAAAAATTATATGTAGAATCCTAACATGAATTACAGTAGACATACTAATAAATGGGTTGAATTAGTATAGAACAGTTGTTACTCAGTTTATTACATAAAATCTATCTAATATATAAGTTGAAAATTCGATTATTTACATATAGTGCAATACATTCATGACGGTATACAAGGTAAATCTAGTTTATTCCCTGTGTCTTTAAAGTTGCCCGAGTTTCATAATCATTATATACATACTTCCACACATATATTAGATTTCTAAAGCCTAAAGCTTCAGGTTACCGCTACCAGTTTTTGGGCGTTAAAATAGATCAATATACTAGGGGAATCGCTGTTTTCTAAGGTAATGTAGTAAATCATTTAAGTTTGCGTAGGTAAAGACATTGAAGTATATATGCGCAATGCAATTGAAAATTGCACGTGTAAGGCAATTGAGGATATAAAAGTTATCGTATTATGGAACTATAATGGAAGATTTGCGTTTGTACACAATAAACGATTGGAATATATACGTGAAAAGTAATTTAGTCTATCAATCAATAAACAAAACGAACAAGAAGGTTGCCGTATTTACTTAGATTTTTACTTGTGAGATAATCATTTATAAACATGAACTGAAATGAAACTTTGACTAGAATTATGAAAGAAACAAAGAAACGTTTATATCCTTATACACAAAGTCGAGAAGTAAAAACGAAATAACAAAGAGAGCTTTACGAAAATAAAGGTAACATGATTAGTCGCTCATCAACCCCATAACCCTATATAAATATACCTGATAAAAGGCTTCATCTATATGGAAACACATTATGAACTGTATGAAAAACTATACTTTAAAAATTGGGTAGAGAAAAGGATTTACAATATTCAAATTAAACGAATCTTAAAAAAAAAATTACGAACATCTCATGAATTTCAAATATAATATATATATATCAACTGTTGCTAAAAATTTGTGTAATGGTATAAATACTAATTTTTTGTTTTTGCAGAAAATCCGGCATCCGGTAAATAATAAAAAGCGTATAAAAAATTAAAAATATAATTGGTATTTTTTAGAGTTATAACGTTATAATTAAAGATTAAAAGTGGAAGAGAAAAGGATGTGGTATAGGGATTATGCTTTTATGAAAAGCTAACCAAATTCGCCTTTGTCAAACGGGAAATGTTCCTTTAGACTTAAATTCCCTATTATGTTTTCGGAAGGGGCTTCTCCGTTCCGGCACGCCGGCGCACACCACCCATGCCCCCCTCCCGACCCCCTGCTGTCTGGCGATGAGGAGAAAAGATCCAGATTCCAACCTTCTTTCTTTACTACTCAACAGGTAAAATACACTGGCGAGGCTCTCGTCATTGACTGCAGGCCAGACTTCTTAGGACGTCTTTCTTTTATCAGAAGCAAAGCACGCCGTATCCCCTTGCTCATGATGGCCTCCACGACGTACCCGCGACCAGACTTCGAACGCCGCAACGTGAAGTGGACTTCCCTCAACGGACTCTGGGACTTCTACTTCGACGATCAAGACGAGGGTCTTATAGATCACTGGTACTATTCCTCGCCCCCCTCAGCCCTCAAGCGCACCATCCAGGTCCCCTACGTCTTCCAGTCGCCCGCCTCCGGCATCAACGAGCTCGCCGCCCATGAAGTCCTCTGGTATCAGCGCACCATCTCGGACATCCGCCAAGCCCCGCACGAACGCCTCCTCCTGCGTTTCGGCGCGGTTGACTACGAGGCCACCGTATGGGTCAATGGGGAACTCGCCGGCAGCCACCAGGGCGGCCATGTCCCGTTCGACATCGATGTCACGGACGCAGTGAGCAGGACAGCCGGAGGAGGAGATTCTCGTCTTACTGTGCGTGTGCGAGACTCGCCCTATGACCTGACACAGCCGCGTGGGAAGCAGTACTGGGGCCCGGTCCCCGAGAGCATCTTCTACACCCCGAGCAGTGGCATCTGGCAGAACGTATGGCTGGAAAGCGTCCCTGCCATGCGCATCGGGACCAGCAACGAGGGCACTGTGCTTCGATCCGACGATATCAACAATGGTGTTCTACGCGCTAAGGTTGCCGTTGTGGGGAGGAGAGCCCAGGGTCCGTGCTCGGTGCAGGTCACGGCCTCCTTCCTGGGACTGGACGTTGGTGAGGTCAAGGGTGGCCTACCCAGGGATGCAGAACACATCAAGCTTGAGCTGAATATGCGTCTTCCCCAGGGCGAGTACGAGGAGGTCGCCGGTGCGCTGGCCAAAGATGCGAGTATATGGCGGAACGGGCTTGCGCTGTGGTCGCCCGAGTACCCCCTTCTCTATGACCTGATCATCCGCCTGTATGATGCCGAGAATAATGTGGTTGATGTGGTACAGACAAGCACAGGCATGCGAAGTATCGACTGGCTCCGTGGAGACGGTACTTTCCGGCTCAACGACAAGCCAATCTTCCAGAGCCTCTGTCTCGACCAAGGCTACTGGCCCGATACGCTCATGACACCGCCATCAGCCGACGCACTCAAAGTTGACATCCAGCTCTCGAAAGCGATGGGCTTCAACGGTTGCAGGAAACATCAGAAGGTTGAAGACCCCGTCTTCTTCTACTGGGCGGACCGGCTCGGCTACCTCGTCTGGGGCGAAATGGCCAATGCATACGAGTTCAGCGACACGTATATCTCGCGGTTCAACGCAGAGTGGGCCGAGTCCGTCAAGCGCGACATCAACCACCCCTCCATCGTGGCCTGGACCCCCGTCAACGAGAGCTGGGCCTACACCAAGCTGCAGGACAACTCGCAGGCCGGCATCGACCAGCGCAACCACCTCCGCCAGCTGTACTACCTCACCAAGATACTGGACCCGACGCGGCCCGTCAACGACAACTGCGGCTGGGAGCACGTGCTGACGGACCTGAGCACCTTCCACGACTACTCCGACGGGCCCGAGATCGAGGCCATGTGCGCGACCCTGCCGGGCATCATCCACCGGACGACCCCGGACGCGCACCCCATGTTCGTCCTGCCCGTGTACGGCGCGAACGCGCTCGTCCTGGACCCGGCGACGCTGCACAAGTCTGGCGCGCCGGTGATCTGCTCCGAGTTCGGCGGCGTCAACATTGCGCCGGCGACCGGAAACGGCACGGGCAAGAAGTTCAGCACCGAGGACTGGGGATACACCACGGCCGCAGACCCGGAGGACCTGCTGAAGAGGATGGAGAAGCTGATTCTTGGAGTGGTGTCCGGAGGCCACTGTTGTGGGTTAGTGTGGACTCAGTTGTAAGTGACCCGTGTTGCCTGGCTCCCAGGCTAGAATTAGCACTAAACATATGTGACATGCTCAGGAGTGACATCGAGCAAGAGGTCAACGGAGTGTTCTCCTACGACAGGAAGGCCAAGATTGACCCAACCCGGGTCAAAGTACTATTTGAAAGGGCCGCCAAGAAGTACCTGGACGGTCAGAGCATGTATGCCTCGGCGTCTGTGCTGTCGCTCGATGCTTCCGGCTCTGAGGCTGCACTACCCACTGGCGTGGCGAAGCCTGCCTAGACAGAAGCTAGAAGCAAGAAGCTAGCAGCGAGACTATGTTCTTGCCCTTTAGAGGATGTGTACACGCTTACAACGATCTCAGAAGCGTGGAAACAAAGTGTTATGACCCAGACAGCGGTTAGGTCAGGAAACAAGCTAGCAGGACAGCTAAGCCACTTAGAGCCTAAAGTTCAACACATTAGGCGGGGTTATCGGAATATTTTATATTAATTATCCAAGGTTTAAATTACTCTAAAATTATGGATGTTCCTTAAGCTTTAATAAACACTAATTAACATTACTAAACAGGAGTGATTTAGTATTGAAAACGGTATAAGAGTATGGATATATAAGGATATGAGTATTACCATGAAGATAGTACTTCTTGAGTAACTCTTTAATTATCAATTTAAGTAATAACTTTGAATGTATTTATAGCTTTCAATTACGTAATTGTTGGTAGGCTTTTATCGTTGCGACATAGTCGATTCGAATCACTGTGGTTGAAGTAACTGGTGCTGCATTGAAATTGGTTGTTTGTTGTAAGTTCTAAGTTTGGCAAACCGCTAGCAGGCCTACACACTAATTTGTATGGCCAAACGCTTTAGTCTATGCCCTACTTTGAAGTGGGCGCCTACTGCACTGTATTTGCAGTCAGTCCCACAAACTGCAGCCAATTTATAGTGAGTACAATTAACCAAACTAACAGTACAATTAATTTGACTGTATTGCAATTAACTGCTATTCCAAAACTGTCGGCTTTTTGTTTTGTGCCTGTACACCAACGTAGCCTGCCACCAATTGGTAGCAACCTTTGAAATCCCTCTTTAATTAACAAGTCAAACCCCTGTTAATTCTAGTTAATTTATATTAAATCTAACACTTATTACAGCCCTTTTACCCCACTATTTCGAGTCCTTCATTCCTCAACTCTTGTACACAGGTCTTTCGCCACAAACCTATATATATCACGCATTTTACCATTTACATACCTTTTACCAGTAATTCAAGCTACTGACATTGTTATCGCCACTTTTACCACCGTTGCTATTAACATCACTAACTTAACAGTCTTCAAGTTTACTAAAGCATCCCTATTCTTTCATATTACGTACCGAGCGGTCCACGTAACCCTCGATTCATACGGTCAGCATATTGCTATCTACAAACCTTTTTAGAGCGCCATTAAACGTAGCTTTAATTATAACGTTAACGGGGTTATCTTTGTCATTGATTTACCGGAACTCGTCGATTTCCTGTATTTCGTATACCTTCCTTCAAAATATTACGTCTATTATTAAATATTTTGTTGGTAGGCCTTAGATGTTGCAACATTGTCGATTCGATTGGTCGAAGTAACAGTAGTATTGCGTGGTCAGATTGTGGATATATTGTTCTAGGTTTAGCCGAGCGCTAGCTAGTCTGCACTGTAATTTGTATGGCCAGCTGCTTGGCTCGTGCCCTAGAGTGAAGTGCGGCGTACTACATTCGATTTACACCCAATGCGGTAAGTCCGCACAAAGCAATACACTTGCAGTACGGTCAACTTTACTTACAGTAAAGTTGATCTACTGCATTGCATGCAATACTACTCCAACACTAGCGGCTTTTTAGTTTGTGCGCGCACGCCAGTGTGGCTGACCAATCTTTTCCGGTTGCTACTGAATTGCCTCCTCATCAACTGACCAGACCCCTATCAATTCTAGTTGGCTTCCATACTGATTTGCATCCACTTGCATGCAAATTTACCCCATTTGGCCTCAATTGCTCCGTTACCCCGAGGTCCAAGTTTATCAACTCCCACAAAAAGTTCTTCCGCCACAGCCCTTCGTAAACCTCCTCCACTTCTTTAGCAGTCTTCCAATCTGCCGGCACAAACCCGTTTGCCGGTACGCAACTTAAGCTTACCAGGCGACCACCCAAACGGTATAAAAAGGCGTGGTTAACTAGTATTGGGCCGCGTTAGATATAGTATCTTCGTGCCACTTAATCTGTTTAGAGGCATTGCCATTGATTGGCTCGTCGCCCTCAAAGTTTGTGACTTAGTTTAAGTATTTCTATTTAGAAGTAATGAGGTATTAAGCGTAGTATATTGCCTTCTTATCATTACGTTTGGCGGGGGGGTACCGAGTTAACTAATATCTAAACTTACTACAAATCCAATATCTTTTACCATTATTACCACGATAGTATTAGCGGTTAGTAGATCCACCTAAAGCTTGGTCTTATTGGCGTTAACGTAGTTGTTATATTGAGTTTAAGGCTGATGAGCCAAACCTTAGGTGTTATAGGCGCTCGTACTTACGGTCGACGTAGTTAACTGCTATAAGGTCTTTTTTATCTACGTTAATAAAGTTGCCAGCTAAAGAGTATATACCAATCGAGTTTGGTATACGCGTTATTACTATGGTAAGCAAAAAACGTAACTGGCTAAAAAAGCCTTTATAGGTAGCAGTTGATTGTTATAAGGCGTATTTAAATTCGCTAACGCTCGTAATTGCTGTTCGTATCTGCTCGTGGAGTGTAGCTTCACTAATGTAGGCTTTCCCTATTACTTTTTGGCACAACATTAACTTATTAAGCATTTGATTAAACACGTCTATTGGTATTTCCTCCTCTTTCTTTTTCGCCATTATTATAGTCTACCGTGTTATAGCTTAATTTGTATAGTATTACGCGAGGTGAACATCCCATTCGAAGTAGCCCTTTATGCTATTGTAAATTTCGCGAAACGTAATTGCTTAGATTAAAAAGTTAGGTAATAATCTTTGGCGTACGTTATGAGGATTTCGGGAAAAATTAAGTGAAAATTAAAAGGAGAAACCTCCATTTACTTGCAAATATTTAAAAAGGGTATTATCTTAGTATCAAGAAGATTATAAAGCTTTCCGTTATACTTTTTTATATTATCCTAAATTTTAGTAAAGTCCGTTAAGAGTACGTAATTAATATTAACCATTTTAATAGGTTTTTAAAAAATCGCTATAATTGTCCCAGCTGTAAGTGGTATTTCCTAACGATTTAAGCCTTAGAGTTTCCGAGATATAGTATTAGAAGTAATTACTAATCACCTAGCCCGAGGGATAAAGTCTTACGGCAAGACCTGTAGTGGGCTTTCGCGTATAGGCAAACTTGACGTAAAAAGGTTTTTAAAGGGCTTGGTAATATTTCTCTTAATGTTTAGGGGTCCGGCGAGGTTTCCACTTAATTAATTAATATAGGGCGTTAACGTTAATACCTTTAGCCGTGTTAGTAGCCGTTGCTTTACGCGCTTTGCTATCACTAAGGGCGTACTCCGCGTTATCACGTAAAGATGTTGGGTTACCGAGTATATTAACAGGTTCTTTATCGTCAATACGTAAAGATATTTAACTTAGCTAAGGGGAATAAAGGGGAGGTTTTCTAAATCGCGTATAGGGGCGATACGATTTTTTAACATCTTTTCCCTTAAACTATATGTTTTAAAGGCATTTCTAAAACTAAGCTAAGTCTAAAAAATTTTATGCCAGTTTTGTATTACTCTAAGCTAGAAGTTAAATCCTTTAGCGCTTGAGTTTTTCTTTAACCTTTATTTCAACCCCCTTTTAAACTAAAGTTCACATATCTATAATTAAATCGTTAAAAAGGTTACAAAAGTTGTTAAAAGCGTCATTAGAGTCGTTAAAGTTACAGTATTTAACGATATAATAATCGAGGAAGTTAGTAAGGTGCTTTTTGGTGGAGTCTTTATCCATATCCTATCTCCAGAAGTTGTAATTGTAGTACTTGATAAAAAAGTATTCGAGGGCCTTAATTACTTCTTTATTAATAGAGTTAGTAATGGTTTCTAGGCGTTCGCTTATGATAGCTATTTTAATGTATTAGTTTGTATAAGGCAAGGGACTTGGTAATTCTGGTCGTAAAGACTTGTTGTTTTGACGTGAAATCGCGTGGGAATTTGGTAACTTAGCGACTTGGTGACTTGGTTTAAGGTCGCGCGACGTGGCTTTCTAGGCGCAACTTAACGATTCTTAATTTTTTCGCTTAAAGTAGCGAACTTAACGATTACATTGATGTAAAGGGAGTAAAAAGAGTAAAGTATGGGTAAAGGTTTGGTGTGAAGGGTAAGGTCGTTATTGGTAATGAAGGGCGAAGGTTGTTTGTTGTTTAGCCGTGGGACTTAGTCGTTTTCACAATAATAACACCTGTAATAGTACTAACATAGCCGTTTGTCAACTTGTTGTTTGAGAGTTTTAGCGGTCAATCTCAACGCTTTTCAAAAAGGATCAATAAAGATTTCTTGGTATTTTCAGTAGCGATAATGTCGTTACTTTTGGTCTACTGTAGAGACTTCAAAGGCCAAAGGTCTTCTTTACGTACTGCTATAAAGACTGCATAGTAGTAAAAGCCCTTCGCAAAAATCTTTCCTCTACCCTAACAATAACGTAGAGCGTAACAACTAGAAAGTAGCCTCTTCTTATATTTGGCCAATCTATGCTTAATCCAATAAGCACTGATCAGTGTTGGCAAGCATCTTTATCTTTGCGGCGTAGTCGATTCGAATCTCTGTGGACGAAGTTACTGGTGCTGCATTGAAAGTGGTAGATTTATTGTTCTAGGTTTGGAAGAGCGCTAGCCAGTCTGCACTTTAATTTGTATGGCCAATTGCTTGACCCGTACCCTAGAGTAAAGTGCAGCGTACTGTACTCGACTTACACCCAATGCAGTAGGTCCGCACAAAGCAATACACTTGCATTACGGTCAACTTTACTTACAGTAAAGTTGACCTATTGCACTGTATGCAATACTATTCCAACATATTTTCCATTAATTATTCCTAACTTTAGTATGTATTTATAAAGGCTTTGAAAGTTTATACATATCACTATAAATATCGGAAATAGTTCTATCTATTTAGTAACAATCCTTAAAATACTGTTGATTACTATATCGATACTAAAGCTGACCCTTATATTATAAACCTTTAAACTGAATACTTTTACTATTACATATTTAGACTCAACGGATATTTGGTATACAAGGTTTCCGGTAATCATAAACTACTCTTTAAACCTCTCCTCGTTAACAAATATTATAAAAACCCCGATTTACGATATAAGGTTAATAGTATTAATAAATAAATCATCTGTAAAAATCATTGACTTTGCTATTGTTAAATCAACCGGAATTATATTAATACCTTTGTTCAAATAGTATAATTATTACTTAATCCTTCTATTTAAACCATTAAAGTATTTATTTTTTAAATATTATATTTATACCGTAATCAATGGGTCATAGAATTCGTTCGATTGATACAACGTAGTAGTATAGACCGTATGAACCCTTTGCTTTAGATATCTCTATAATTTTACCTCGTCATCCTTATTAATCATTGTTAAACTCGTAAATTACTTTATTAACATATTTCAATATATATACCGTTAGTTTTTTGAAGCTTGATATTATAAATTCAGATAAATAATCTATTAAAATCAAGTTATATACCCTTATTTAATGTTTCTATTAGTTTATATTTTCAAAAGCCTAAATTTTCGATAGCACGTTATTTCGCCACTATAAAATCATTATCTTAGTTCACATACATATGATGCTAAAGTTTTTACCGTCCATAATAAATAGGCATTAGTAAAATTTTAAAGTCTTTATATTTAAACGGTTTCTAAAATACACCTAATACGTTAAAAACTAATAAACGCCTACTTTGTTTAATCCTTACAAAAGTTTTATATAAAGTAATACAGTACTGGTTGCAAACTTATTCTTTATTTTTTTCCGCAATTTTGAAAATACAATTCGATAAAAATCGTTGGTAAATTACGTAAAAGTTTACGTTTTATCTCAGCTATTAAATATGAACTAACCTCTTACGCTATCAGTAAAATGAACAATAATTACGAAGATTAAATAAAGATTTAATCCTTACTTTTACTACAATATTCTTAGATAAGTAACCGGGACTTTTTGTACAGCCGGCTCGTAATTTTACTTTTAATCTTTTATACTATCCTTAACCTAGTAACAATCAAGTTTTAAAATTTAAATAACGTTAATGACACGAATTAAATAACTCCTCGTGTATAAAAACCATTAATCTCTACTTAATAGCTTTCCTTAAAGGATCTACCAAGTATATTAATAATACATTCAACGCGCAGCTTAAAAGAATTTCTCCGTAAAACGTTTCCTTTTAAAATGTCCACGATATTATATAAATCTTTTAAAGTCTATAATTCTCGTCGCTGTCTTCATCTTTAATATATATTTTCTCTTAAGTTAATCTTCCACACCATTAACGCTTTATTAACTTATCAACAATCGGTTCAGATAGATTAATTAGTTTATTCTCTTGAATCGAAGGTTATCTATATCAAAACCATTTTTAAATTAACAGGACTTTTGTACGACTTAACTTATATAATTCAAAAAGTAATGAACCTGTTAAAAAATTTAAATATTATATTCAAATTGGTAATATTTAAGAATTTATACGACTCATACCATTTCCTGGCTTTAGGCACATAAAAAACTTACTTTTAAATTATAGAAATAACACGTTTATTATTAACGGTCAGTTTCTGGTATTAAAAGCGTCGTTAATCTAGCGACGTACCAATTTCTTTCTCAGTTTCTTTAAAGATTTACTATATATTATAACACGTTTCTTGGTATTTAACAATAATAGTAACTTCATCTTTATTTTTAAGTAGGCTCCAAATACTAATAAAATTGGTATAAAGCTGAGTTTTTTTTATTGTAAAGCTTTTAATCTCCAGGGTCAAGATATTATATTTTTTTATAAAAAGTGGCAAGCCCTTTCGAACTTACCGATAACCTAATAAACCTTAATAAAAATCTATTGACAGTGAATCCCTATTAACTTGATATTAACTTAAAATTTTGTTGTAATAAAGTTATTACCCACATTATAAATTAATATGTTCAATATCCCTAGATACGTGTTAATTTACAAAGTATATAGTATCTTTTATATTTACCCCGCTTTAAACGTCTTAAAGAACCTAACGCCATAAAAACTTATGACGAAGATAATCACGTAAAGTACTAACTTATCGTCCAGGTAAAATACGTTTACAAAAATCTTAAAGTTAAAATCTTCATTTTTTTCAACGTAGACTTAAACTTTAAGCGGGTTTAGAAATATATTTGGAAATAATAACCAAGCTGTTTAATTACCTTTAGCGCTGGCCAGTCCATATCTTCCTAAACAGTCGTCTTTAAAATCTTTTAAAATATGTTAATCGCTAGGTAATGAAAATGAAAATATAGTTTACAAAGTTTCGACTCTGTTAAATATAATACCATTACCTTTAACCCTTGAAGGTAAAATATAAAATATCTCTATTTGAGGATAAAGAATTTTTTTTTAACATCTTTGACCTAAAACAATTTATTAGTCTAAACGTCAACATTAACACTGAGGTTTTTTATGTCTTTAACGCAAAGGAAAAAGGTTTCAAGGAATTCTGAAATATATAAAACAATAAGACTAACTACAATAATAACAGTCGTCGATCCCAGTAAAAAGAGCTCTTTTTTAAGGTTAAACCAAATCTTAGTTTTATCGGCATCCGTACAATTAAATTCTGTAACCGTATCAATATCTCTTCATAACACAACATATTATTAATAACCTTTTATTAAGTACCGTACTACCCGAATATCCGGAATTATACCCTAAAACCCCTATTTTACATAGATATTTTAAATGGTAAATACGTATATAAACCTAGGGTCTTTATCTTTATATCTGCGATAAAAGTTTTTATCTATTAAGCGGTATAGGAAGCTGTTGTCGGCAAGTTATTATATTGCTTCTGAGCTGGTGCCGGTATATTCGTACTAGACGATAACCTTAAGCTTATTCTCCTCTTCTTTAACCTTAATATCTTTACGGTTTTCAACGTATTCAATATAATCGTAAATTAAAGTAAAGAGAAAATTGTGTATAATACTTTACTCGTTTATATTTACATTCATTAACTGTATAGTGTATTAAGCAACAACCTTATTTATTGTAAATCCAATATTTTTTAACGTTTGAGGTAAATTTTCCTAATAAGCTTGAAAATACTCCTCTTTACGTAACCTATTTGTTATAGCCTCAGTTCCGTACCTTTTATTAACCGTATTAATAAGGTTTTTTAGACTCACGGTTAATATGATACGTGTAAAGGAAATCTTCTAGGTTATCAGCAAACTTTAAAGCTTAAGGGTACATAATGGTCTAGCCTAAATACTAAATCATTAAAAGCTGTAAAGAAAACGCAACTAGCCAAAAAAAACCTTTAAAGGTAGCTTAAGAGAAGTGTAAGATATATTCAAACTCTTTATAGCCCTTAACAGCTTAGTAGACCTGCTGGGAAAAAATATTCCTTCGCTAACTTCCACATTTCCCATTACCTATTAGCAAAGTATCAGCCTATTAAGCATTTGATTTAAAAAAATCAATCTTACTTTCCGTTTATTTTAAAAATACAATATATAAAACCACTAAATAATATTCCAATCGGTATAATATTAGTCAAAATAAACATCGTATTCAAAGTAACCTTTAAGGCTATCGTATATTTCGTGGAAAGAGAAGCAATTAATTAAGTACCGCAAGTAATAATCATTAGCTTAACCGGTAAGAATATTAAAAATAAACGAGTAAAAGCGTGAACATTTAACTTTTATTTGGCGAAAAATATTAAAAAACAGGCATAACTTAACATTAAGGAGGTTATACGTCTTATCGTTATACCTCTCCTCCCCCCCCCTAAATCTTAACGAACGTAATAATAACCGCGTGATCCGTATCCACTATAAAAAGGTATCAAGGGGAAAGGGTAATGTACTAATAGTAGGGACAATTTAAATCCTTTGACTAAAAAAAGGTACTAGTATTAGTAGGCGGAATAATTACATTTAGTTAAATTTAAAAGGAAAAAGCCAATAGTCGTAACTATATTCAACTCGAACGTAAAGCCGCTCCTTCTTTGATTTGGTTGCTAAAACTGAACGTATTAAAGAGTTTGTAGTAAAGGGACTTAAGGGTTTCCACCGCGGGAGACTTGATAATACTACTCTTAGTATTAAGGGGTACACCAAGGTTCCTACTTAATTAACTAGTAAACTTAAGGGCTTCCATCATATAAATTAATTAATTTTGTACGGTTGATAATACTGGCTTGCTAAAAGCCTTACGTAAAAAGGTTTGAGAAACTTATTTTAACTTAGTAAGGGCCTTAAGAACGTGTGTAAGTGTTTCGATAAGATCTAAGTCAACAACAAAGCGGCCAATTACGTTAGTAATTTTTTTAATTATAAAGTTTTCGTTTACGTCCATATACCAAAGGTCTTTGTTATTACTCTTCTCGAAAAAACCGTCGAGCTCTCTAATCACTTTTTTTCTAGCAGGGTTGGTAATAGATTGAATTTCAATAAGTTTGAAAGTCATCGTCATTAAAATTAAAAGGTATAAGAGGTAAAATGGTAGTGTAAAGAGGTGTAAAGAGGTAGTTCATAGGTTTGCAATCAAAGTTGGTATTTGTTAAAGGTTGTAAGACTTACTCGTTTTTACGATTCTAGATTTATAGTAGTAGTACCTATAATAGTATTAACTTATCTGTTTGCCAACTTAACAACTTAACGATCTTTTGAACTTTTTAGAAATCAATTTCAATGTTTTCAAAACTAGTTTAATAAAGTTTTTTATCTTTTTATAGCGGTACCAACGCCTGCTCCTAAATTTCTGCGAAAACGATACAATCCAAAGGTTTTCCCTATATACTTCCGCAAAAATAATAAAATACTATAGGAGTGCTTCGCAAAAACCTTTTCTCTACCTTTCCTAAACAAAGAGTAACAACCGTAAAGTAGCTTCTTTTTTATACCTAGCTTATCTATGCTTAATCTAATAAGTACTAATCAGTGTTGGTAGGCCTTTATCATTACAACGTAGTAAACTCGAATCACTGTGGTTGAAGTAACTAGTGCTACATTGAAATTGGTTCCGTTTGTTGTAAGTTCTAATTTTGGCAGCCCGCTACCCGTCCTACACACTAATTTGTATAGGCAAACGCTTTGGCTTATACCCCACTTTGAAGTGGGCGCCTACTACACTGCACTTGCAGTCAGTCCCACAAACTACAACCAATTTTCAGTCAGTACAATCAACCAAACTAGCAGTATATTTAACTTGACTGTACTGCAATTAACTGCTATTCCAATAGTAATTGTCGGTAAGGTTTAAAACCTGTTCACGTGAAATAGGTAGGTAGAAGAGTAATTGTTAGATTGGTATTGTAGTAATAAAAGATGATAGTCAGGAAGGAGTGTTCCAGAGAGTACACGCCACGGATGGGAGGTTATAAGCCTCCCATCCGGGTAGTGGCTCTTTTACCGTACGCTTTGGAATACCCAATTTAAACCGCTTCATGTATTTTTATACGGCCTGGAATAACTATTTCAAACCGCTCTATATATAATGCACTTTGCGTCTTATAAAAGTGTAACTTGTAATTTGACACGTTACCGTATACATTTCAGGACAGCACCCTACAATATAGTGTACTGTCACTTAGCTTATGTATACTATTTATAATGGTATATAGTAATATCTATACAAGCAATCTTTTCTTTTTTACTTATATACCTATATGTTAGTAGCGGTAGTGTAATTATTGTTGTAAAGATTCAAATAAGTAGGTTTTACAGTAATAGTGTAGTTGTAATTGTAAAGGTTTAAATTATTAGGTTTTATAATAATAGTGTAATTGTAATATCAATTATGAAGGTTTAAATTAGGAATTTTCTTTATAATAATATAATTACAAAGGCTCGAAATAGTAAATACTGGTCGTAATAGTAATTGTAGTTTAATTAAAATTAGTAATGTTTGGTCGCGGTGGTAATTATAGTTTTGGCTAAGTTGGTATAGCTAAATAGGGGCGATATAGTTATTAATTACGTCTTTTATTAGTTTTGACAGGGGTGTAATTATATAGGCGTTATAGGGGTAATTGCGTAGGGCTTATTACGCAAAGATAATTATGCCTTCATGTGCTTTGAGGTTAGTACAAAAAATATATCGTTATCGATCTAGGAAAAACTTCTTTTGCCCCCCCTTTAATGGCACATACTATTAATTAGTATAAGTTTCTACCCTCATTAAAATTAACTTTTATGCTAATTAACTAATTTAAACCGTTTTAATGGGTAGGTTATTTGACCAATACCTATATATTAACCTTTCCTTTAAATAGATAACGCGTATAATCCCTTATACTTAGAGATTTGATATCCAATATTTGTTATCCTTCTCTTTTCTACTTACTCAAATAGTATTATAAATGCGACCCAGTGTATATTCCTCCTTTTTAACGTTTTTTTTCTTCGAGGGTTATCCGCGCCGGTGGCGTTTTATCGGCTTGTCGATAACGGATGAAAGGGGTTCGTATTAGTTCGTTCGTTTGACTTAACGGTCTTTATCGTCAATAGCCTTGATATAGGGCTTAACCTAAGTGGTTCGGAAAAATATAGGACCTTTAGTAGTTTTAATAATTACTTCGGAATTCGCGATAGTTAATATTTTGTACGGGTCCTCCTATTTTCCCGGCTCCCGCTATACAAGGACTTCACTTTTCAACGGTAAAGTAAATATATCGATTATTATAGGTTCGTTTCTGGTATTAAGGTCATTATTAACCTGGAGGCGTGTTGATTCTCTTTGCAATTCCCTTGAAGCTTTTCCGTAAGCTGTAACGCGTTTTTAAGTACTTGCTAAAGATGGAAATTCACTCGTTAAACCTGGGTACGCTCTAGAGACCAGTAACGTTAACACCAAGCCGTCAAGGCCTACAGTATCGTTTAGAACCTTGACTGCTATTTTTGAACGTGTTTTTAAATCCGTAAAGATTTTAATTTCCAATATAAAGTTATTATATACTTGGCGGAAAAGGGCGTGTATCCTTTTAACTTTCCCAATACTCTAGTGGGCTTTTATAAGTACCTGTTTACATTAAATACCTATTATCTTGGAATTTTACCAAAACTCCGCCGTTGTAAAGTTGGTACTGGTATCGTAGATGAAGACATTAGATAGGCCTATGTACGTATTAATTTATAGTATACTCAAGGTTTCCCAAATATTTTTTACCGAAAGAGACTTTAAAAACTTAGCCTCATAAAAAGAGGTTGCGGAATTTACGACGTAAAATATAGGCTTGTTATCTAAGTAAAACACATTCGAAATTTTTTTACAATCAAAATCTTTATTATTTTTTTAGTATAAATTTAAATTTTTAAAGGGTTTGAATATGTATTTGGTAAAAGTAACAAAGCTTTTTAATAATTTTGAGAGCAAAATATTCTTTATCTTCATATCCTACGGACATTAGGATTTTTTATACCCTATTAACGACTAAATAGTTTAAGCGCCGGTATAGTTGACTTATCTCCGGCTTCGTTAAATTTAATACTACTGTTTCCGGGATTTAAAAATCAAACTATAGGTGTCCCTATTTAAAGGCGAGTAATAACCTTTGTCTTTTTTCAACCAATTCGTTTACGTTAACGTCGACGTTAACACTGAAGGTTTTTATACTTTTTGAAGTAAAGTATAAAAGAAGTAGGGGAATTGAGGATACAAAACGTGATTGCTTTTATAATAGTTTAAATTACCGTTGTCTCTAATAACGATAGTTGGTTTCCCAAGCCAAAGCTAACTTTACCTCCATAATACCACATATTGAGAATAACCCTTTATTAAGTACTTTACTACCCTTATATTTGGCATAATTCCTCGAAACGTGTAATCCGCGTAACGATCGCAGATTTTAAAGGTGTGTAAGGGGTTATTAGTTTGGTCAACGTAAAGGTAAAGGTATCTATTACCTAAACGATATCGAAAGGCATAGCTGGCTAATTATTAAGCCGCGTTAGAAGCAGTATATTTATGTCACTTGATCTGCTTAAGGGCATTAACGCCGTTAATTGACTTGTTTCCCTTAAAGTCTGCGATTTTATTTAAGTAATCCTGTTTAGAAATTGTAGGATATGAGGCGGGATATACTACCCTTTTATTTTTATATTTGGTGAGGGGGTGACTAGTTAACTAGTAGCTAGAATTATTATAATTTTAACATCATTCACTACTATTACGACTATAGTGTTTACGTTTAGTAGGTTTGTCTAAATTTTTGGCTTTATTAGAGTTAACGTGGCTGTTGCCTTTAGTTTGTAGCCGGTGGGCTAAATCTTATGCGTTATAGGCGCCCGTAGCTATACTTACAGTCGACGTAATTAACTACCGTAAGGTTTTCTTCCTTTACGTTAGGGAAGTTGCCGGCTTAGGGGTATATATCAAGTAAGTTTGGTATACGCGTTATTACGGTAGCAATCGAGGAACTTAACTAGCTAAAAAAAGCCTTTGTAAGTGGTATTTAGGCGTTATAGGCCGTATTCAAACTCGTTAACGCCCGTAACTTCTGCCTATACCTATTTGCAAAGTGTGGCTTCGCTAAAATGGGCTTTCTCCATTGATTTTTAGCATAAAATTAACTTGTGAAACATTTGATTCAAGACGTTTTTCAGTGTTTTCTCCTTTTTTTTCGTTATTATTATAATTTACCGCATAATAGCCCAATTTGTATAATATTACATAATGTGGACTTCGTATTTAAAGTAACCTTTTATGTTATCATAAATCTCGCGAAACGTGATAACTTTAATAAGAAATGTAAGGTAATAGTCCTTGGTGTACCTTATGAAAATTCCGGAAAAGAATAAATAAAAACCGAAAGGTGGAACCTCCATTTATTTATAGATATTTAAAAAGGGAATTATCTTAATGTCAATGAAGTTAAAGGGCTTTTTATCATACTTTTATACGTCGTTTCAAATTTTAACAAAATTCGTAAGTAAATTATATTTAATATTTACTATTTTTATAGGTTTCAGGGAAAGGTCGCGATAGTTATCCCAATCTTAAATGGTGTTTCTGGGAAGTTGAAGTCTTAAAGCCTCCGAGGCGCAGTATTAAGGGTAATTGTTAGTTGCTTGACCTAAGAGGTATAGTTTTATAATAGGATATGTAATTGGCTTTCGCGCGTAGGTAAAACGAAAGGGAAAAGGTTTTTAATAGGCTTAACAGTTTTAAATAAATTGTTAAAGGTAAAGTAATACCTGACTAATTTTAGATACTTAATGATTTTGCTTAATTAACTGGTGTAAAATGCCGACGCTAATACCTTTGATTGCGTTGGTGGCTTTTACTTTACGTGTTTTGCCTCTGCTAAGAGCGTACTTCGCGCTGTTACGTAAAGTTGTTAAACTACCAAACAGGTTAATATGTTTTTCATCGCCAGCGTATAATAAGGTTTAACTTTCCAAAACGTAAAGGGGGAGCCTTTTAAATTGCGTATAGGGGCTTTAAGATTCCTTAATGCCCTTTCCTTTAGGCCGTATATTTTAAAGATATTTTTTAAGTTAAGTTTATTCGAAAAGTATTTGTGCTCACTTAGTAGCGTTCGTTTCAACATATATATGCTTAGTCGTTTAAGTTTAACCTTTAGTTTGAAATTACCAGTCTTTTGGGTTACCTTTTACATGTCGATTGTTTAGTCACCAGAGAATTTACGAAACTTATAAAACGCGTCGTTAGGATCTTTACCGCTGTCGTGTTCTAAAATAAAATAGCTAACGAAGTTGGTCAAATGCTTTTCGGTTGAGGTTTGATCGACGTCGTCTCCCTAAAAGTTATAATTGTAATGTTTAGTGAAAGCTGTTTCGAGGTTTTTGATTGTTTTTTTCCAAGCAGGGTCGGTAATGGCTTGAAAGTGAGGACTTTCGGTATATGTCTTAACGTTCTGACTTGTATATGACGTGTAGGGCGTGTATGAACTTGGTGTTTTGACGTGAAGTTGTGTAGGAACTTGGTGACTTGGCATTGGGTTGCGTAGCATGGCTTTCTTAGTGCAAATTAACGATTATTAGTGTTTTGGCTTAGGATAGCGATGTCGGTGATGAAATTGGTGTGAAAGAAGTTTTTTTAAAAAAAAGTAGGGGTAAAGGTTTAGTGTAGAAGGTATAGTTGAAGGTCGTTTATTGTTGTAGGTTGTTTGGCGTGGGGACTTGGTCGTTTTTCTTGCAGTAGTAGCATCCGAAATAGTACTGACTTAGCCGTTTGCCAACTTTCCGAACTTTAAGACTTCTGACAGTTAATCTCAACGTCTTCAAGAAGGATCAATGAAGGTTTCTTGGTGTTTTCAATAGCGATACCGTCGCTTACTTCCAGATTACCGTTGGGGACTAACGCAACCCAAAGTCTTCTCTGTTCTCCTGCTATCATAAACTAGCGCAGTACTAATAGTGGCCTTTCGCAAAAATCTTTCCTCTATCCTAGCCGCCATTATTAACGTAAAGCGTAACTGGAAAGTAGCTTCTTCTTCTACTAAGCCAATCTGTGCTTAACCCAATAAGCACTGATCAGTGTTGGCAGATCTTTATATCGTTGCAACGTTGTCGATTCTATTAGTCGAAGTAACAGAAGTATTGCATTGGTCAAGTAGTGGATGTTTTGTTCTAGGTTTGGTAGACCGCTAGCCGATCTGCACAGTAATTTGTATGGCCCATTGATTGGTCCGTACCCTCAAGTAAAGTGCAGCGTACTGCACTTGACTTACATCTAGTGCGGTAAGTCTCCACAAAGCAATATACTCAACTTGCAGTATAGTCAACTTCACTGTAAGTAAATTTGACCTACTGCACTGCATGTAGTACTATTCCAACAGTTTGAATATAACGAAAATTGAATGATAATTTATATCGATTCTTTCCTACGAAAAAACAATATTTTTGAAAAAATGAAGAAGATCTAATTTGAATTTTATGGTTTAACTTACGATGAAGATCCAAATAAATGCGAAATGCTGTTATTAAATAAGATTCTAAGGAAAAATCGAGGAATGTGTAATAGCCTTTAGAGTATTGTATAAGTGTATAGTCCGTTACGTGCTTCACTACGCAACTTATTCGAACCGCAATCTATATTGTGCTCGCACCGGGTGCGGTTCGTGCACCGTATATATACTAGTCGTTATGTATATCTCTAAGTAACCTATAAACTTAATGGCTAGCATCCTAAGTTCATAACAATTGAAAAAACCATATTTATTGATTACTCGACTAATTCTAATATCCAAATCATGCTAAAGGTATAAATAGTTCAATAATTTACCACTTTTATCGATTTTTCAATTGTTATCAACGATAGCAATAATATATACACAGAAACAAAACATCAATAATATTAAAATATTTATATTATCTACTACATTAGCGAATATAATACCAAATATTATAAATTCAAATATGTACTAGTAATGAAGTATATATTCACCTAATAAGTACGGACCAATATTGTCTTATAGAAAATTCAGTAGAATCAGACTAGCCGTTCCCGTAAGTTAAAATCATCATCAATTTTACCAATATTGTATCTGTTAATTCTATAACAATTCGAATCGACAATGTGACTATACAAATATTTGCGAACACTTTACATATTTTTGGTTGTACTATAACCAAAATTAAAAGTTTTATGTATTATATTATGTTGATTTACAAGTGTTATATATATTGATATGTAGCACCAAAAAGTTTATATTGGAATAATAGCATTTGCAGTGCATTAAGTCAACTATACTAACTTTAAGTTAAGTGTATTGTTTCGTGGATCTCCTGTATTAACTTCAAGTTAAGTATAGTATACTCTCACTTTACAATAGGGTATAAGCCAAGAAATTGACCATCAAAATTATTGTACAAACCGCGTAGCGGTGTACCAAACCTAGAACAATACATCTACAACATGACTATTGAAATACTACTGTTACTTCAACTAATATAATCAACACAGTTCCAACATCTAAATCATTACTAACACTAATCAGTGTTTATTAGGTTAAGCATAGATATGTTAAGTAGAATAAGAATCTACCTTTCAGTTACGCTTTACGTTAATACTAGGGTAGAGGAAATGTTTTTAAGGGCTTTAGTGTTACGTTTGCGGTTTATAGATCGTAAAAAGAAAGACTTTTAAGTGTGTTTATGGTTTACAGGCCTTTAGAAGTGGTAATAGTATTGTTATTACCAAAAACACTAAGAAATCTTTACTAGATAATTTTTAAGAAGCGTTGAGATTGACTATTCAAAGTCTTAAAGTTTATTAATTTGGTAAATGGCCAAGTTAACATTAATTCGGGTGGTAATACTGAAGTAACTACTACTATTAAAATGACCATGTTTCACGTTATTTAACCACAGATAATAAACAATTATCGCCTTTACTTTATACATTAAACTTGGGTTCTAATACCAAGTTTTTCTTTCATTCTACTCTTTCCCCCCCCTCTCCTACGCCAGAATCGTCAATCGTATCTTTAAGATTGTTATATTGAGTGAAATCGCTAAGTTGCATTAAGAAAGCCACGTCACGAAACTTTACGCCAAAATACTAATCTTTACGCTTTCATATCACTGAGCCTTTCGATTACCAAGACTTATACGAATTGAATGTTACTATTACTTTAGAAAATTCAAATATAAATGTTTTGGAGATACTTGGACCTTTTTTCGACAATAGTTACAATAAAAACCTTTGATCTAAAGATATTAATATTTATTTAATTGAAAAATACCTCATTAATTACATCATCTAATTTGTATTATATTTATATTTTGATGAGGTTACGAAAAACCTGGGTTTTTTAGATTTTTGCGACTTCCTTACGGATTGGATCATTGTAATATAGAATGAGATCCCAAAATAGTTAAAGGTAAGTTGAAAACATATTTTCGAAATCGTAGAGTTTTTGTTTTAAGTAAGAAGGAAGATATGGTATAGACCCTTTTCAAGTTAGCTTAACTTGAGGAATACCCCCAAATCCTACGAGAAAGGGGTAAGTTCGTTGAAATCCTGTAAAAACCTTATATACTTTTTAGCAAACCTCCCCTTAATCTTTAGTTAAGTTAAACCTCTTTACGCGCTAACGATAAGAAACCTGTTAATTTGTTCAATAGCTTAGCAATTTTATGTAAGAGTGTGAAGTACGTTTACAGCGGCATCAAAGCATATGAAATAGCAGTTGTTAATGCGGTAAAAGATATTAACGTTGACGTCATTGATCGGTTAATCGAGTAAGATCGTCAATTCCTTTAAAACCTTCTTCACGGCCAAGCTCCCCTTGACTCTCAAACATTTCCCCACACTCCTCAATTATTTCCTCAGAATCGACAACTTTTTTAAAACTAAGTTTCCAATGGTAGGTATATTTACACGTGCGAGCTTATTACAAGTTTAACTATAGGATTTTAACCCTTGGGTGGGGCAACTAGCAATTACCTTTATTATTACGACTCGAAGGCTCCAAGGCTTAAGTTGATGCTACGAAATATCATCGAGTATTGGGGTGACTATTTCCATCTTTCTTATAAACCTATTAATATGATTAATATTAATTACAAACATTTTACGAATTTTACGAAAATTTGAAATGATGTAGAAAACTATGAAAGAAAGCTTTATAATCTTTTTGATACGACGATGATACTTTTTTTTGAACATCTTTAAGTGGATGTAGGTCTCCTTTTCTGGTTTTTACTTATTTTTTCCCAGAATTCTTATAAGATATATTATTAATTTTTATTTTCCCTTTCCAACAATAGTAAAAACCTTTCACGAGATTTATAATGATATCATGAGTTACTTCGAATACAATATTCACTTTGTATAATATTATAAGGTATGGGCTACGACGAAATAAACGATGATAATGGTTGAAAAATGAAAAGGAAGAAATTCTGATGGATGTTTTGAATTAAATATTTGATAAGTTGATGTTGTGTTAATAAGTAATATAGAAGGCCTACGTTGGTGAAGATATGCTTTGTGATTAAGTACAGGTAGTAGTTACGGGTGTAAGACAGTTTAAATACGCTTTAAAACGTTTAAATACTATCTGTAAGGGACTTTGAGCTAATTATAGTTTTCATTTACGATTGTAATGGTATCTATACCTAGTAAGTTTAATATTTACCTTTGAATTGATAATTTTCGCGATATAGATGAAGAAGACCATTCGATAGTATATTAAATTGATCGTAAGTACGGGTGGCCCCAACGTTCAAAATTTTGTTTGAGGATTTTTGATTGAAAGCTATAGCTAAATTGACGTTAATGAAAAGTGTATGATTTGAACGGATTTATTAACTGTGACAATTATCGTTGTGATAATGGTAAAAAATATTGGATTTGTAATAATTACAGTTATTGGTTAACTTGTTATCTTTTAGCTAAACGTTATAAATAATATTTGATGTATTCTATTTAGTATTCTATTCTTTTCGGGTAAAATTACTTAGATTATATCGTAAAATTCAAAGGTAAAGAGGTTGTTGGAGATAATAATATGCCTAAGTAAGTTAAGTGGTATAAAAATTCTGTTTGCAACGCGGCCTAGTAATTATCCAATTATGTTTTCCTATATTTTTTGAGTAGTGAAGACCTTCATTTTTACACTAACAAAGCGTATAACTTATCATATATCTTTAACCTTTGCGATCATTATGTATATTATATGATTTAAATCATTATGACAGATATAAAAGTAATATTGTATTCAATAGGTGGCTATTTTTAATACGTGATGTTGCGGAGGGAAAGTATTATTGTTACGGGGATTAACTATTAATATGTTGGTAAGCTTAAAGTTGGCTTCGGCACAGGGGAATAATGATCGTTACTAGGTATAACTATTATTTAAATTATTTTTAGGCCAATTACGTTTTATATTCTCAAGTCCTTTACTCTATTTTTTTTGGTTAGAAGATACAAATATTTTCGGTATTAAAGTTGACGCTAACGTTGATAAGCTAGTTAAAAACCGTTAGAGATTCCCTTTAACCTTGAATTGAATGAACTTATAGGTTTAAATTTAAGGCTTAAAGGTAATGGTATTAAATTTGAAAGAGTTTAAAATGCGTTAATTACATCAAAGTTTCAATTAACTAACCGTTAATAGGCTATATAAAGCCGTAAAATTTATTTTGTATGAAGATATGAAATACTTTGTTTTGGAGGTTGTTGAAAAACTTTGCAATTTCCGCCAAACGTATGCCTATGCTTTTTGAAGTTTTACGTTTACATTGAAAAATGATAAGGGTTTTAATTGCGAGATTTTTGTTAATGTGTTTTATTTGGATAATGAACTTGTTTTTTCTGGTTGTTGGTTTTGTAAATTTTCTTATGGATTGAAATTTGTTAAGTTTTTCTTGGCGAAGAATATTTCGGAAATGTTGAGGATTTTATAGATTAATATATATTCAGATCTTTTCAATATCGTTATTCACGATATCGGTGTTAACTTTATAGCGACAGAGATTTATGTGAATGTTAAAATAATGCAGATTTAGTGTAAATAGGTGTCTGTCAAGGCTTCTTAGAGTATCGGAAAAGTTGAGAGGGTATACGGATTACGTCGTAAAACATATAATTTATTACTTTGGAGATTGGAAGTTTTAGGATCAGGATTCACGTTTCTAGATGCCAGTGGAAAGTCTAAATGATATTGTGGGTTTTGACGACCTAGTGTTAATGTCATTGGTTTTTAAAGTATACCTACGTTTGATACATGAATTTTCACAATTAGGAAGTACTTAAAAGAAGGCCGTAACGGATGGTAACGCTTTGAAGTAATTACAGAAGGAATCGGTACAACGTTAAGATTATAATGCCTTTAATATTAGAAACTGCTTTACAACGATCGACGAATTTGTTTTGCTATTATAGAGTAAAGTTTTCGTTTGAAGGAAGCTAGGTAAATTGGATGGTCTATTTAACATTTCGATTATCGCCAATCTTGAAGTAGTTATTAAAACTATTAGTTGTTTTACGACGTTTCATATTACTTAAGTTAAACTTTATACTAAGGCCATTAACAATTGTGATGAAGATTTCTAAGTTAAACAAATAAATTAATATAACCTTTGTTTCCTGTAATCTAGCTGTCAATTAAATGTCGTTGACTCGTTCGACTATGAAAAAGAAGGAATGTTAAGGATGATGTGTTGGTAGGGATTTAGACGTTGCAACGTTATCGATTCGATTGGTCGAAGTAACAGTAGTATTGCAGTAGTTAGATGGTGGGTGTATTGTTTTAGGTTTGTTAGACCGCTAGCCGGTCTGCACAGTAATTTTTATGGCCAATTGTTTAGCTCGTGCTCTAGTATAAAGTGGGGTATACTGTACTCGACTTATACACAATACAATAAGCCCATACAAAACAATACACTCAGCTTGCAGTAAGTATAGTTAACTTTACTGTAAGTAAAGTTGATCTACTATATTACAAATAATACTATTTTAACACTAGCGGCTTTTTAGTTTATACGTATACACTAATATAGTTAAACAATCTTTTCCAGTAAATGTTAAACTGCAACTTCGTTCACTTGTAAAATCATTATGAATTTTAATTAGCCTCCGTATTAAAATACACACATTTACATACCAATTAAACCCAATTACTATTAAATACCCTATGACTTTAAGGTCCGACTTTATCGACTCCTATAAAAACTTTTTTTTGTTACTAACCCATATAATCCTTTTCTTTAACCATACAAATGAAAAACGTTAACATTATTGATCCCTTAGCAGTCTTTTAGTTTACCAATATATCTCTGACCGCCGCCATATAACTTGAGTTTACCGGGTAACCTATTAATGTAGCCCTCGATACGTATAGTTAGCCAATTATTATCTACAAACCTTTTGAAGGCATTATTCGGCGATACCATCGTCATAATATTAGTAAGATTATTTTTACCATTAATTTATCGGAACTCCTTACTATCACTCCCTTCATAGTCTTCGCGAAGTGTTATTACGTCGATTATCATGCGCTTTTCGCTGGTGGCTCCGAATTTCAAAAGGCATTCGAATAGACTCCTCGAGTCGGTACAAGTCATCACCGGTATTTAAAAAAATCTTAAACTGCCTAGTAATAAAGTTAAGGGTTTTTCACAGTAATATACTTACATTAAAACTTGCCATTATACCGTAAACCTTGAAATCTAACACGTTTCGCGTAATTCTCTTATATTTGACAAAGGTCTAGTAAATTAGGCCACCGATAATTTTAAATTGGTCTTTTCTCCTTTTTTTGTTAACAAGAGTTATTAGAAAGCTGATCTGTAAAAACAGATCGGTGTTATTTACGAAACACTTATTTTTTAAGATTATTAACTTAACCCTCAATAGGTCGATTGAAACTATATTAATCCATCGATTAAAATTCCGTATCTACTATTAAATCTTCTCATCAATCCGGTTAAAGTTCTTATTTATTAAATCTCATACCTTCGCCGTAATGAAAAGGTTGTGAAAGGCTTTCAGTTAATATAAAGTGGTAATATAGCTGTTACAAATATTCTGTCTTAGGTACCGCTAAGCCTAAGTCGCGTTGGTCTCATAGATTATACCTAAATTAATGTCTTAACATTTTTAACAAATATTACAGATAATATTAACACTAAGTATACGGATTAAAGATCCGTTAAAATTAAATTAATTACTTTTTGCCAGCGTCGTCACAAGATTGTTATTTTAAAACTTAGAGTCCTTAATCGCTTGCTATTCCGATACTATAAAACCAGCCGTTTGAATGAAAAAGGTATCGTTAGTTGACATACTGATTAAGTCGAAATCTATTTTTTACGTTGCTAGTAAATATAGGTCATATATTAAAAACTTTATACTTGGTCGTAATTTAAAGTACGATTAATAGGTTAGAAACTAGTAATGACCTACTTGAGCTAATTCGTAAAAAGGTTTCAAATATCGTATAACTATCTCTAAAAGGTAGATATGTCGCAATTCCTGTAACAATTCCAATAATACGATTAGTTATAAATCAGTTGTTCATTATGTATAAGTTTACGTTATATTTCGACTATTAAGCGTAAACTTGCCTTTAGTCCAAGCTAGTAAACTTGTTATTCAAAAAACCACTAAAAATTAATCCTTTAAATCATTAGCGATTACGTAAAGATTCAATTTTTACATTCATTGCCGTATCCTTAAGCGATTCGACGTAACTTTTCGTACGGCTGCCCCGTAATCTTAACATTAACCTCGTATATAATTCTCAACTTGAAAATCGTAATATTCGGGTTTTGAAAGTTAAAATCGGGTTTTAACACGAATTATGCAACTTTTCAAATCAGTAGGCCATTAATTTCGACCCTGTCGCTTTTTTTTAAAAGGGTTACCGGAAATTTTAATAATACCTTATGTTCGAAACTTTAATGCCAAGTCTTTGTTATCTTTCTTTTTCCTGCTTACCTAAGTAGTATTATAAATACGATCCGATGTATATTCCTCCTCTTTAATGTTCCTCTTTTTTGGGGATTGTTCGTACTAGCGGCGTTTTATCAGCTTGTTGATAACAGGTAAAGGAGGTTCGTATAGTCTCGGTCGTTTGGCTTAAATATCTTTATCATTAATATCCTTACTGTAGGGCTTAACCTGGGTAGTACGAAAAAATACAAAACCGTTAACAATTTCAACAATTACTTTAAATTTGGCGATATTTAAGGTTTCACATAAGCCTGTTAGTAGGTTTTTATCGTTGCAACATAGTCGATTCGAATCACTGTAGTCGAAATAATTGGTGTTTCGATGATATTATTGGTTAATATGTAAGTTCTAAGTTTGGTAGACCGCTAGCCGGTCTGCACACTAATCTGTATGGTCAAATTCTTTAGCCTGTGCCCTACTTTGAAGTGGGTACCGACTGCACTGCACTTTTGGTGCAATCCCACAAGCTATAGTAAATTTGTAGTACGTACAATCTACTTTACTCCAAGTAAAGTTGACTTAACTGTACTGTATTTGACTGCTATTTCAACACTGGCGGCTTTTTATTTTGTACCTATATGTCAGCATAGTTTGACATTAATTGTTGGTAACCTCCGAGATCCCTCCTTAATCTACAAACCAGACCCCTATTAATTTTGATTAATATGTACTAAAATCATCCTTAATTACAGCCCCTTGTAGCCCTTTTGTTCCATCTTTTAGAAACCTTCGTTTCTTAAATCCCGTTTACAGATCTTTCGCTACAGGTTTGCGCAAATTAGGTATGCCACCACTTATGTACCTTTTGTCAGTAGTTCAAACTACTGCCATCGCTACTTTTTTTATCGTCACCATTACCCTAGCGGTATTCCAGTTTTCCAAGGCAACTTTGTTTCTCTACATAACGTGCCGAGCGGTTTACGTATCCCTCGATTCGTATGGTTAGCATATTGCTATCCACAAAACTTTCCAGGGCATTATTAAGTGTGGCCTTAGTTATGGTATCGGTTGGGTTATCTTTACCGTTAATCCACCGGAATTTATCGATTTCCTGGGCTTCGTATACCTTCCTTAAAGCTATTACGTTTATTATTAAATGTTTTTCATTAATTATACCTTACTTCGATAGGCATTCGTAAAGGCTCCGGGAATCGATATATACTACTATAGGTATCGATAGCAATCCCAATATTTGGTAATAATCCTTAATATGCTGTTAGTTACTATACCGATATTAAAGCTTGCCATTATGTCGTAAGCTTCCAAAGTTAATATATTTCGAGTTACGCATTTATATTTAATAGCTATCCAATATATAAGGTTTACCGTAATTATAAGTTACCTTGTAAACCTATCCTCGTTAACGAACATTATTAAAAAGCTGATTTACGATATAAGGTTAGTATTATTGGTAAAAAATCTATTTGTAAAGATCATTAGTTTCATCCTCGTTATATTTATGAAAACTATATCAATTCTTTTTTTCATATAGTTCATTTATTACTAAATTCGCTTATTTTACTTTTTAAAATCTTTGTTATGTGGGTTTTATGTCTGTATTGTAATAGAAAGGTTGTATAATGCTTTCGGTTGATATAACGTCGCGATGTAAGCCGTATGAGCCCTTAATTTTAAATATCTCCATAATCTTACCTCGTTCGTTTTCACGATAATGATAAAGTTTATAACGTACTCCTTTTAACATAATTCAACATAAGTACCGTTTTAAGCTTTAACATTATAAATACAGAGAAACGATTTATTAAAGTTAAGTTATGTGCCTTTGGTCAACGTTTCGATAAGCTTATACTTTTAAAGGCCTAACCTTTCGATAACACGTTATTCCTCCACTGTAAACTTAGTATAGTCGAGGAAAAGAGTATCATTCATTTACATACCTACAATTACAAAGTCTTTACTCTTTGAAATTAATAAATACGGATTAAAGGTTAAAGTCTTTGTATTAAACTTGGTTTTAAAATACGCCTGGTACGTTAGAAACTATTAAACATTTGCCTCTACCAATTAGTATAAAGGCTTAATATAACTTATTATCGTTCCAGCCAGAAACTTATCCCTTCATTCTTTTCTTAGATTTAATAATACAATCCGTTAAAGATTGGTGGCAGATTACGTGTACCTTTACGTATTATCCCAGCTATTAAGTGTAAACTGACTTTTTACGCCAATAGTCAAGCTGGTAATAATAACAACGATCAAACGCTAGCTAATCTTCTAGATTATAGGAGATCAGTTAAAGATTCAGTTTTTACCTTTATTGATATATCCTGAGACGATTAACCGTAATTTTTCATGCAGCTGGTACGTAGTTTTACCTTGAACCTCGTAAACTATCCTCGACTTAAAAATAATCATTTTTTAGCCTTTAAATTACTTTAAAGACACAAATTATATAACTCTCTGTAACAAGATGCCGTTAATTTAAATTTGATTACTTTTATTGAAGATTTTGCCTAATATATTAATAATACCTTCGGCATGTATCTTAAGGGCTAGTTTTCCGTTAAACTTTTCTTTTTAAGGCACCTATGCCGTTGTATACGCTTTTTAGGTCTTGTAATCCCTATCGTCGTCCTCTTCTCTAGTGTATATCCCCCTTTTTAGTAGTCGTATACATTGTCGACATTGTATTAGCTTATTGATAATCGGCCCCAAAAGGTTGTATTAACTAATTCGCTTATTTCGGAGGTTATCGATATTAAGATCTTTATTATACTTAAAGAGCCTAAGGGGTTTTCAGTACGACTTGACCTATGTGGTTCGGAAAGTTATGGAGCCGTTAGTAATTTTAATCACTACGTTTAAATTAGTAATACTTAAAATCTTATATGGCCCACCATATTTACCTGGCTCGCGTCACGTAAGGACTTCCATTTAAAAGGGGAGTAAAAGCACTTTTATTATTAAAGGTCTGTTTTTAATATTAAAGGTATTATTAATTTGGCAGTATGCCGATTCTTTCATGAGCTCTTTTAAGGCTTCAATATATTCTATGGCATGTTTTGAAGTAATTAACGAGGGTGGAGACTCAGTTGTTATACGTGAGTAGGCTCCAAATACCAGCAAAATTGGTATAAGTTCGTTAAAACCAATAATATCATCAAAACCTTTCACCATGATCCAAAGCCGTACTTCTTAATTTATAAAACTTCTGATTTCCAGTATAAAGATATCGTAGGCCTTTCGTAAAAAAGCGTATACCCTTTCGACTTTACCAATACTGTAATGAACTTTAATGGGGACTTATTTATATTAAATCCTTATTAATTTCACATTAGCTTAAAACTTCATCTTAATAAAGTTAATATTGGTATCGTAAATTAATACTTTCAATGGCCTAAACTATGCATCAATCCATAAAGCACGTAATACCCCCTATATTTATTTTTTCCTAATAGTTTTAAGGAATTTGACGCTGTGAAAAGCCGTAGCGGAGTTTACAACGTGTAATAATGGCTTACCATTTAGGTAAAACACGTTAACAAAGACTTTCGAGTTAAAACCTTAGTTTTCCTTCAACGTGAACTTAAACTTTAAGGGGGCTTAGGAGTATATTTACAATAATAGTAAAGCTGTTCAATTGTTTTAAACGTTAATAAATCCACGTTTTCGTGTCTAACTGCCTTTTAAATCTTGTAAAGCCTATTCGTTACCGGGTAATGAAACCGACGATATAGTTAACAAAGTTTCGCCTTCTTCAGGTTTAATACTACTGACTTTAACCCTTAAAGGTACAACCAAAGATACCCCCACTTAAGGTGAAGTAAAAACCTTTTACTGGCTTTAACTTATATTAATTTATTAATATAAATATTAACGTTAACGCTGAGGTTTTTTATGGTTTTTAGGTGAAGGAGAAAAGGGGTAATGGATTTTAAGATGTTGAAAATAATAAGGCCAATAAAAGTCTTGACCGTCGTTAATCCCAGTAAAGATAGTTTTTTTCTAAGGTTGAAGCTAACCTTGGCCTTACTAATATCCGCCTGATTAAGTTTCGTAATAGTATTAGTATTCCTTCGTAACGCTATATATTACGAATAACCTCCTGTTAAGTACCGTGTCGCCTCCGTATCTAGCATAATCCTTTAAAAGACTTATTTCGCGTAACGATTTCGAATAATAAAGAGGTGTATAGAGCCAGGGCCTTTACCTGTAAGGCGGTATAAAAAAGCGTAGTTGGCTAGTCATTACGTTAATTCTGAGTTATTTCTAGTATTAGTATCTTCGTGACAGTCGATAACCTTTGGTTTTTTTCCTTTGTTTATCTTTACTTCGTTTAAACCGTATAACTTACTCTATGTATTTTCAATTAAAAAGAGAAGATTATTACTTGTAATATATCACCTGCTTCACTTGACGTTCGGTAGCTATATAACGTATTAACTAGAAGCCCTCTCTGCTGCAAAGTTAATATCTTTTTAGGTTTAAATTAAATATGCTTAACCGGTTTAAAAACCTTAAGGAAGAAGAATACCCTTTTCTGTAAGTCAAGGTCCAGAACTTCCGTTAACCGTACTAGCCGGAATTTCCGTACCGTCGATTAATGTAATACAAATATAAGCGGTTTTTTTCTCTTGTTACTTAATCCCGGAATTTAGAGGTCAAACTTTTTGTAACTCGTAACTACTTGATAAACCTATTGGAGTAAGGTTCCTTAGCTAGCTTCTACATTCCCTATTACTTAATAGTAAAATATTAGCCTGTTAAGTATCTAATTAAGTAGTTTTATCTTACTTTTCGATTTTTCCTTGTAATTTAACATGTAAAACCATTTAATAATATTTCAGTCGGTATAGTACTGAATAAGGTTTATATTGTATTCGAAATGACTCTTTAGGCTATTATTAATTTCGCGAAAGGAGGAATAATTCGTTAGGTATCGAAGGTAGTAGTCTTCGGATTATTTGGTAATGATACTGGGAAATAACAAATGAAAACCTAGCAATTTAACCCTTATCTGGCGGAAGATGTTGAAAAATAGGTGTAACTTGACGACGAGGAGGTTATACGGCTTACCGTTATACTTTTCCTTTCCTCAACAAATCTTAACGAATGTATTCATTGCCATATAGTCCGTATTTACCATTGGGACGCGTGGAGGGAGAAGGGTACTATACTGGTTGCAAGGACATTTTATATCTCTTAGCTGGGGAAAAGACTAAGATTATTATCGTTGGTACTGGTAGGCCGGATAGTTACTTTTGGTTAAATTTGGAGGGAAAAAGCTAGTGATCGTGCATATAATAGTGTAATGATCACATTAAATACCCGTGGGCATATAGAAAATGTCAGAGGGTTTATGTTATCAAGAAGGTAACAGAGGTGCTGAGTGAATGATATCGCAACCGTATAAGTAATGATCAAAAGCCGTGAGGCTATTTAGAATATACTGATACTAAATACTTAGATTGACAACTGAAGAGCTATGAAGGAAATACTATCTATGTGGTGCTGACCGTGTCCTTATATATCCATGCCTTCCTACCTTTTTCAGTACTGGATCCCTTGGATCAGTGCTGAACCCGCTGATCTTAGATCACTTGGATCAGTACTGATCCCACTGATTCTAATCACGTGATTGGCTTAGTCATTTCCGCTAACAAAGGAGAGGTGTTCCCCGCCTAATGTGTTGGACTTTAGGCTCTAAGTGACTCAGCTACACACTGGCTTGCTTCCTGATTCGCCATTATACTTGGGTCGTAACAAATAGGTTCGCGTATAAAACCGGTCCTTCTTTGATTTAACTACTAAAACTAAACGTGTTAAAAAGCTTAGGGGAAATGGCTTTAAGGATTTCCGTTGCAGGGGACTTGGTAATATTCCTCTTGGTGTTAAGGGGTCCAGCGAAGTTCCTACTAAATTAATTAATGTAGAGCTCCAATATAAATACCTTTAACCGCATGGGCGGCCGGTGCTTCACGTGCCCTGCCACCGTTAATAACGTACTTCACGCTGTTATATGAAGGTGCTGAACTTCTGAATAGGTTAATAAGTTCCTTATCACCAGCAAGTAAAGAGGCCTAACTTAGCTAAGAATAAAGAGAAGGTCCCTTAAAACGTATATATAGATATTAAGGTTTTAAACATCTTTTTCCTTAGGTTATAGGTCTTATAAGTATTCTTTAAGATAGGATAATTCAAAGAGTTTTTCCGCCAACCTAATAAAGTTTCCTTTTTGCACGTAAATCCCTCGGTATTTAAGTTAAAGTTTTAATTTATATTTATAGGTCTTTTGGTTTGCCTTGAGTTTACCAATTGTCTAGTTTCCGAAAAATTTACGGACTTTGAAAAATACGTCGTTAGGATCTTCGTCGTTGACATGTTCCAGAATAAAGTAACCAATAAAGTTGGTTAATTATTTTTCGATTAAGTCTTCGTTAACATCTTATCTCCAAAAGCCATAGTTGTAATATTTGACGAAAAGGTAATCGAGGGTCTTAATTACTTCTTTATTAGCGAGTTCAGTAATGGCTTTAAAGTACGAGCTAAAGATAACTATCTTAACGTTCTGGCTTTTGTAGGGCATGTAGGCAATAGAACTTGGTGATCTTGGGTATAGTGACTTGGTGATTTGGCGTAAGGTCGCGCAATGTATCTTTTTTGGTGTAAATTAACTTTTTCGCTTAAAGCAGTGAACTTAACGATTGAGGTAATGTAAGGAATGAAAATAGTAAAGCAAGGAAAAAGGTATAACATAAAGGGTAAGTTCGAAGGTCTTTAATAGTGGTGGAGATTGAAGGTTATTTATTGTTTTTGTCGTAAGGACTTTATCGTTGTTTTATAGTAGTAATACCCGTAGTAATACTAATTTAACCGTTTAGAAAGTTGCCGAACTTTAACACTTCTAATAGTCAATCTTAACGTCTTCAAAAAGGATCAATAAAGATTCCTTGGTGTTTTAGTAGTGATACCGTCGTTACCTCTAAGCTACCGTAAAAATCGACGCAACCTAGAAGTCGTCTATACTTACTAACGTTAAAACCGATGTAACAGTAGAGGCACTTTACAAGAATCTTTCCTTTACCCTAGCCGTGGCATAGAATATACCAACCGGAAAGTAGCTTTTTCTTCTACTTAGCGTATCTGTGCTTAACCTAATAAGCACTAATCAGTGTTAGTAGGACTTTATCGTTGTAACGTAGTCGATTCAAATCAATGTGATCGAAGTAACTAGTGTTTCGTTGATATTGTTGGTTGATATGTAAGTTCTAAGTTTTGCAGACCGCTAGCCGGTCTGCATACTAATTTGTATAGCCAAACAATTTGCCCTGTACCCCACTTTGAATTGGGCACCTACTGCACTGCACTTTCAGTGCAGTCTCACAAACTACAGTCAATTTGCATTATATACAATCAACTTTACTGCAAGTAAAGTTGATTTGACAGTACTGTATTTGACTGCTATTCCAACAAAGCTCTTTTATTTACTCGGATTTCGCTATATAAGAACTTTACTTTATAACTGCAAAGCAAATACGTTAATTGTTATAAGGCCGTTTCTGGTATTAAGGGCTTTATTAACCTGGCGATGTGTTAATTTCCTCCATAGTTTTTTTTTTTAAAGCTTTACCGTAGGTCGTAACACGCTTTTTAGTACTTGTTAATAACAGAGATTCACTAGTTAAACGTAGGTACTTTTTACAGACTAATAGCGTTGAAACTAATCCATTAAGGCCTAAAATATAGTTTATACCTTTTATTTCCATTTTAAACCGTGCCTCCAAATTTATAAAGCTTTTAATTTTCAGTGTAAGGATATTATACGTTTGGCGAAGTAGTGCGTATGCGTTTTATATCTTCCTAATGCTTTAATAATCATTTACAGGCACCTATTTGTACTAAATACCTATTATCTTAGCATTTCCCTAAAACTCCGCTACCATAAAGTTGGTATCGGTATTGTAAACTATGACGTTAGGTAAGCCCAGGTACTTGTTAATTCACAGTATCCTAAACGCTTCCTACGTATCCTTTACCAAAAGGGATTTCAGAAATTTAGCTTCGTGAAAAAAGGTTTCGAAGTTAATAATAAAAAGAATAATCTTATTATTGAAGTATAATATATCGATGAAAACCTTGTAATTAAAGTTCTTATCATCCTTTAACATAAAATTAAATCTTTGAAAGGCTTAAATATATGTTTAACAGTAGTAGCAAAGCTTTTTAACAGATTTTAGAGCAAAATATTATATATATTTATACTTTAAGAATTTTAGGACTTTATATAATATGTTAACAGCTAAGTGGTAAAAACTTCGATGTAATTGACATATTTATGGCTTAGATAGATTTAATACCACTACTTTAATTTCTTAAAGATAAAACTATAAATACCCACATTTAAACGCAAGGAAAAACCGTTTACTGTTTCTAACTAACTCTTCGACATTAACATTAACGTTAACGTTAAGGGTTTTCATATCCTCTAAGTAGAGAAGGAAAAAGGAAAGGTACTTAAAGATGTAAAATGTAATCTACCGTATAACAGTTTAAATTACCGTTATCTCTAGCAATAATAGTCATTCGCTTGGTCCGAAATCAACTTTAACCTTGTTAATACCGTAACAATTAATTTCAGTAGCTATAATACTTTCCCTTCATAGTACTGCATATTACAAATAGCTTCCTGTTAAGTAACTTACTGCACCTATATCTGGTATAATACCTTAAAACGTCTAGTCCATGTAATTATTACAGAAGTTAAAGGTGTGAAATAGGTTAGGGGTTTAATTAGAGGAAAAGTAAGGGTTTTTACCATCCAAACGGTATGAAAAGACGTGGTCAGCTAGTAATTAAACCGCTTTAAGAGTAATATATTTATGTTACTTAATTTACATAGTTGTATTATCACCGTTAATTAGCTCGTTGCCCTCGAATTTTGCGATTTAATTCAAGTAATTCTGTTTAAAGGTGGTAGGGCACTGGATATAATATATCACTTTTCTGTTATTTCCTTTGGTTAAGGGATGCCGAATTAACCAATAGCTAAACATACCATAAATCCAATATCTTTTGCTATTATAACGACAATAGTGCTTACGGTTAGCAGGTCCGTTTAAATATTAGTCTTATTAGCGTTAGAGTAGTTGAAGCCTTTCTTTTATAGTTTATAAGCCAAACTTTAGACGTTAAGGGTACCCGTATCCGTATTTGAGATCGACATAATTAACTACCGCAAGGTCTTCTTTATTCACGTTGGGGAAATTGCCGACTAAAGGTTATATATTAAACAAGTTTGGTATACGAGTCATTACAGTTATAAGCGAGGAATGTAACTGTCTAAAAAAAGCATTCGCAAGTGGCATTTAGGCGTTATAAAGCGTATTCGAATTTGTTAACACCCGTGATTGCTTCTTATACCTAATCGCAAAGTATGGCTTCGCTAACGTAGGATTTCCCCATTGTTTACTAGTATAATATCAGCTTATTAAACATTTAGTTGAGTATATTTATTAGTATTTCCTCCTCTTTCTTTTTCGCTATCATCGTAGTTTATCGTATAGTGGCTCAATCTATACTATATTAAGTAAAGTGAACGTCGTATTCAAAATAGCTCTTTATACTATTATAGACTTCACGAAAAGTAGTTGCTCGGATTAGAAAGGTTAGGTAGTTATCTCTAGTGTACCCTGTAAGGATTTCAGGAAACAGTGAGTAAAAACCAGAAGATGAAACTTCCATCCACTTATATATATTTAGAAAGGGCATTATCTTTTTATGGAAATAGTTGTAAGGCTTCCCGTTATACTTTCTACATCGTTTCAATCTTAGAGAAGTCTGTAAAAAAATTTAATTAATATTAACTATTTTGACAGATCTTGAGGGTATGTTATGATAATCATTCCAGTATTTATTGGTGTTTTCTAGCAATTTAAGTCTTGGATCTGCCGAGTCACAGTATTAAAATTATTTTTCAGTCGTTTGGCTCGAGGGGTTATATCCTGTAGGAGGACTTATGGTAGGCTCTTGCGTATAGGCAAACCTGTCATAAAAGGGCTCTTAAAGGGCTTAGCGATTTTAATTGAAGTATTAAATGGGAAAAGGGACCTAAAGGTTTTAAAAAGCTTAACGATCTTGCTTAATTAACTGGTGTAAAATGTCGACGTTAATTTCTTTACATGTATTAGCAACCGTTATTTTACGTGCCCTACTGCCGCTAAAGGCATATTCTGTATTATTACATAAAGGCGCTAGGCTGCCGAATAGGTTAACAGATTCCTTATCTTCAAGTCATAAAAAGGGTTAACTTGGCTAAGGTTAAATGGGAGGTCACCTAAAACGTATATAGGGGTGCTGAAAGTCTTTAATACGCTTTACTTTAGGGTGTGCACCTTAAGGACATTCCTTAAACTAAATTAGGCCGAAAGGTTTTTATACAAACTGTGTAACGCCCTATACTAATATATAAATTGTTTGCTGCTTAAGTTACGACTTGAACCTCAACTTAATCCGCTTTTAGAATAAGGTTAATATATTAATGATTGAATTATTGAATAAATCCAGAAAATTTTATAAAGCGTTATTAGGGTTGTTACAACTATAATATTTATGAATATAATAGCCAACTAAGTTAATAAAGTATGTTTCTGTTAAATTTCCGTCGATATCTTACCCCTAAAAGTTTTTATCGTATTACTTCGTAAAAAGGAATCCCAAGGCGTTAATACCCTTTTAAATCTCTTCAATAGGTGCTATATTAAAGTCCAGAGTAGTGTAAAACTTTGCGAGTAAGGGACTTAGTGCTCTTTAGGCGTAAGAACTTAGTGTTTTCAGGTCAAATTGCATGGGAACTTGGAAACTTAACGTTAGATCGCGCGATGTGACTTTCTTAACGCGACTTAACGATTCTTGATATTTTCGCTAAAATTTCCGAACTTGACGATTAAATTAACGTAAAAAAGTGAAAAACGTAAAGCAAAGGCAATAGTTCAGTATAAAGAATAAAGTCGAAAGTCGTTTATTGTTATAAGTAGAGTCCTAAGGTTGAAAGTTATAGGCCATGTGATTTAGTCGTTTTTACAGTAATAACACTCGCAGTAGTACTAACTTAGCCGTTTGCCAACTTGCCGATTTAAGACTTTTAGCGGTCAATCTCAATAATATTTAAAATGGATTCGTAAATATTTATTAATATTTTTCAATAGCGATACCATCGCTACCTCCAAACTGCCATGGAGACTGACGCAGCCCAAAGGTTTTTTTTAAGTACTGCTGTAAAGACTGGTTCCATAGTAAAGACTCTTCGTAAAAATCTTTCCTTTAATCTAACAATAAAATAAAGCATAATAACCTAAAAGTAACTTCTTCTTTTACTTGGCCAATCTATACTTAACCTAATAAAAACTAATCAGTATTAATAGAGATTTAGACGTTATGACGTTGTCGGTTCTATTAGTCGAAGTAACAATAGTATTACAGTAGTTGGATAGTGTATATATTATTCCAAGTTTGGCAGACCTCTAGCCGATCTACAAAGTAATTTGTATAGCTAATTTCTTGTTTAGTGCCCTAGTGTGAAGTGTGGCATACTGTACTTGACTTACATTCAATATAGCAAGCCCACATAAAACAATACCCTTAACTTACAGTCAGTATAGTTAACTTTACTGTAAGTAAATTTGACCTACTGCACTGCAAATACTACTATTCCAATATAAGGAATATATATTTGGTCGAATTTATAATATTGTTTGGATTAATGAAAAAAGAGAAAAATAATTAAGATTTGATTGTAAAAATTCAGGTATAAGACGTTATTAAAACCTTTGGAAGATCTTTTGAGAAAAGCGATGAGGTTGAAATTAATGGATTTTTTGATTTAAGTATTTATATAATCTGTATTTAAAAACAAGTTTGACCTTTAAACCTTCGATATTACCATCTTTATATTTAAATTATATACGAAGTAAAAGGTTAAACTACAGGAATGCTATACAAAAAGTTATATTGAATGATTTAAAGATATGATAACAAACATAGAAATTGGATTTCTACGTCATTATCAACAATGGAGAAAATTAGCTGGCACTTGATAGTTTTTTAGTCGTAAGTTTATTAGAAAAAAAATAAAGGAAACTTTACACTTAATAGTTGTTATATAATATAAACGTACATGTAATTAGTAACCGATTTAGAGCGGATTTTTTTATTGAAGATATACAAATTACGTGGAAAATACCTTTTGGTGACGTTTATGTAATATATTCAATTACTGTACGAATTCTAGAATCAGACGTTAATTAATTCTTAACTTATTAGTTGTACTTTGATTCGAAGTTAAATATAAAGTTTTTAACCGACGACTAACGTTTATTAATTACGTAAGAGGAAACATTGGTTTGGTGGATATGTAAATTAATGTTACTCTTTTTATTAGAATTGCTGGTTTTGTGGTATTGAAATAACAAATGATTAAAGACTTAAAGTTCTGGAATTATACGACGGTTATAACTTTGACAAAAGGTAATTAATTTAATTTCAACGGATCCTCAATCCGTATATTTAGTATTGATAATACTTGTGTTGTAATAGCAGTCAAATGCCGTACAGACAAGTCAACTTTACTTGCAATAAAGTTGATTGTATGTACTGCAAATTAACAGTAGTTTGTGGGACTGCAATGCAAATGCAGTGCAGTAGGTGCTCACTTCGAAGTGAGGCACAGGCCAAAGTGTTTGGCCATACAAATTAGTATGCAGAACGGCTAGCGGTCTGTCAAACTTAGAACTTACACATCATCAATCAAGAATATCAACGCAATACCAGTTAACTCGACCACAGTGATTCGAATCGACTATGTTGCAATGATAAAGGCCTACCAACACTGATTAGTACTTATTAGGTTAATCACAGATTATCTAAGTAGAAGAAGAAGTTGCTTTCCGGTTGTTACGATTTGTTTAGGCAAGGTAGAGGAAAGGTTTTTGCGAAGAGCCGCTATACGTTTTTCAGTTGTTCGCGGCAGCAAGTAGGGAAAACTTATAGGCTATACATTTGTTCGCGGCAGTCTATAAGTAAGCGACGGTATCGCTAATCGAAAACACCAAGAAATCTTCATTGATCCTTCTTAAAGGCGTTGAGATTAACCGCCTAAAACTCTCAAAGATCACTAAGTCGCTAAGTTGACAAACGGCTAACTTAGTACTACTACAATTACTACTACTACAAATTATAGAAAAGATTAAATCCTATGACCTTTAACTTATATTAACTTTGATGCCAAACTGATTACTTTCCACTCTATATCACTCCTTTTTCCCTCCTTACGTCAATTCAATCGTCAAGATCGCTACTCCAAGCGAAAAACATCAAGTTGTTCCAAGAAAGTCATGTTACGCGACTCCACGTTAAATCGCCAAGTCCACACACCCCCAAATCGCTAAGTTAACTACCAAGCCTTACATCATTCAAAATATTACGATAGCTTTAAAACACGTCGAAATTAATTACGTTAACGACCCCAAATAAAAGGAAGATATTAAAGACATCGATATCACCTTCGAAAAGTACTATAACAAAGAGCTTTGGTTTACCAACGTTACTAAGAACTTTACTCCAAAACACCTAGTTAACGTAATCAGCTACTTTATCCTCGACTCAAACCCTACCGAAACCAACCGTAGCCCTAAAGCTCTTAACAATTTTTAAGATTAGTTTTACGAATGGAGTCTAGACATGTGAGAAAAAGCGAATAGGTAAGTAAAAAGAAGAATAAAAACTAAACTGTTAAATCGAGGAGTTAAACTCTTTACGAAAAAAGGGAAAAAAGGTAATTTAGCCAACTCACTCTATGAATACGCCACAGATAAAGACCCTTAATAAACCTTAGTAAAGAGAAAAGTGATTACTAACGATAATAACCCTCAAAGCCTACTATACGTTCGTAAGGATCTGCCCAAACCCAAATAATATATGTAAGGAATCAGTTTAACTACACCTCGCAAGCCCTTAAGTCCACCAGTCAATTAAATAGGAACCTCGAAGGACCCCTTAACACTAAAAGAATCATTACTAAATCCCACGCGATGGAGACTCTTAAGCCCCTTTCCCCTAAGCTTCTCAACATATCAAGTTTCAGCAGACAAATAAAAAAAACCGGCTTTGCATGTAAGCCTACTGTAGGCACAACTACCGGCTTTTTCCCTCCAAATTAAGTCAAAGGTAATTATCCTACCCACTAACATTAACAACTTCAGTCCTTCCTCCAACCAAGAGATATAAAAGATCTTTACGACTAGTATATTACCTTTCCTCCTCGATGCGTTCCAATAGTAAATACGGATTACACGGCAATTACTACGTTCTTCAAGATCTGAAGAAAAAAAGAAAAGTATAAATATAAGCCTTACAACCTCCTCGACGTTAATCTACGCCTATTCTTTAACATTTTCTGCCAGATAAGGGTTAAATTGCTAGGTTTTTACTCGTTATTTCCTAATATCCTTACCGGCTAAGTCAAACATTATTATCTTTGGTACCTAACGAATTATTCCTCTTTTCGCTAAATCTATAATAGCTTAAAGAACTATTTCGAACACTATATCAATTTTACCCAATACCACACCGACTAAGATATTATTAACCAATTTTATATGTTAAATTATAAAAAAGTCGGAAAATAAGATAAATCTTCTTAATGAAATACTAAATAAGCTAATGTTTTGTTAACAAGTAATGAGTAATATAAAAGCTGGAGAAAGTACTTTACACTAGTAGGTCCAGTAAGCTGTTACAGACTATAAAAAATTCGAATACGCCTTTTAATACCTTAATGCCACCTATAAAGAGTTTTTTTTAGCTACTTACGTTTCTTGTTAACGACTATAACTACTGGAATTTCCGACTCGTTTGATATATACCTTTAAGCTTCAGAATTCATTAAAGAGATATAAAAGCCTCTCTATTCGTACTACATTAATCGACAGTATAGGAGGCTTGAATAGTACGATTAACGGAAGGTCCAGAACTTTACCTACGAAAAAGGGTACTCCTTTTCCTTAAGGTCTTTAAGCTGGTTAAATAATTTTACTTGAAACGTAAAAAGATATTATATTTATGGTAAATAAGGCTATTGGTGAATAAGTTTTATTATAGCCTAACGTAAAGTAAAGCAGCTAATATATTATACGTAATTTCCCTTTAATTTCAATCAGGACTATATCAAATAAGTTACACAGTTTAAAAAAGACAAAATCAAATAAAAGGAAAATAAACTAAAGGTTATCGACTGATACGAAAATACTGGTATTGGCACTAGCTTGTAAGTAATGTAATAACTAGCCGACTACGCATTTTTATACCACCTTATAGGTAAAGACCTTTACCGCGGACATAATGATAAAAACCCTAGCCCTATATACCTTTATACTATTTAAAACCGTTACACGAAATAAGTCTTTTAGGGGATCATGTTGGATATAATAGTAATACGGTACTTAATAAAAGGCTATTCGTAATACATCGCATTATAAAGGGATATCAATACTGTTACGAAACTTGACTATACGGATACTGGTAAGGCTAAGGTTAGCTTTAACCTTGGAAAAAAGCTATTTTTATTAGGATCGACGACGGTCAAGACTATTGTTAACCTTATTGTTTTCCATATCTTGGAATCCTCTACTCCCTTTATCCTTTGCCTAAAAGATATAAGAATCCTCGGCATTAACGTTAATATTTAAATTAACGATTTAATATAAGCTAAATCTGGTAAAAGGTTTTTACTCAGCCTTAAGTAGGGGTATTTCTGGTCTTACCTTTGTAGATATTACGATATAACCTTACAGCTAGTATACATAAGTCAAGTGGTAGTGCACTGTATTGCTAGGTGCACTCTTGTAGAGTATACGATAACGTGTCATGCTGCAGACTACACTCTTGCAAAACTTAAAGTGCATCATGATGGAGCGGTCTGAAATGGATATTCCAGAGCGTACGGTAATGCATAGAGCAGTCTGTAATGGGTATTCTAGAGCGCACAGTAAAAAGGCCACTACCCATATGGGAGGTTTATAACCTCCCATCTGTAGCGTGTACTCTTTGGAAGACTTTTTCATTATATATTTATATTTTACTATAACAATACTAATTTCATAATTACACTTTTAGTTCATCTACTTTACTTCAAAGAGGCAAGACCCTTACCGATAATAATAAATAGCCTAATCAATTAATTATAAATTACTTAAGAAAAAAAAAAAAATATAAGTTAACTGTTTATAACGGGATGTTGTAACGTTACTAACTATTTGTACTTTAATATTAAGTTTTAATAAAGATCATACGGAATATATATAGAAATTGTAAAGGTTATTTAACTTTAAAAAGAACAACTTAAATACAATATTATTAACCCTTATTTAGCGCTTTACCGTACTCAGTCACTTTTTGGAAAGCGTTCTATCACGTACCAAGCTACGTAGACCAAAACCACCAAGTTTCAGAACCTTTCGTTAAGACCCGTCCAATTTGAAATCGATAATCCACACCGCTCGTAAAATATAGGAGCGATTACGAATATAGTATCCAAACCGCTCGCATAATTTAAAAGCAGTTACCAACACACTAACCAAACCAATTGCTTTAACAAAAGCGGTTACGACACAACAATCCGGATCGCTTACCAAACACGAATTAAATCATATACTATACCTCCTTACATCTACATTTCCTCTTTCTACATTCGCCTTCCTATATTCGCCTTATGCATTCTAAGTTTAACCCTTACGAAGTTTAAGTTTTCCTAGCTACTTGGTTAATATAACGTTATCAAACGTTGATAAAACTGACTTAAAACGCCTAATTAATTTATATTTACATTTTAGTTACGTATCGTTTAAAATTGATTTGTACTCGTAAACGTTAAAAACCTTACTTAAACCGCTTCATTTATTTCATTTACTTTATATTTGCTATTTATAAAACCAATTTCATGAAACTTTCATTTTTAAACATACTTAAATCCAATTATAATACGAAACTATTAATTTATACCACTTGAATATATCAGGTATACGTAGGAATAACTATCCCCAACCGCCCCAAAACACTCATAGCTATAACCTCAATAATAATAACACCAGAAAATGCTAACGTTTACTTCAACTTTTTAGTTAAGTATATGGAAATTAGAAAAGTTATATGATACGAAATAGATCTATGCCTTTAGAATAACACTATCGATTCACCAGTTAAGAAATTAGACCTATATATCAAATAAGTATATTTCAACCGTAATTTTTCGTTATTAGGAAAATGAAACCCAAGCACTAAATATATTGAATTACTTTTATAAAATATTTTTAAACTAAAGTTTAAGTATATGGTAAATAGTAAACCCCTTTGTTAGTAAAGCCTTACGAATTTATTGGCGAAGTAGAGGTATTAATACCTTGAAAGGCAAAATCGCCGTTTTGTAAAAGCCTTATTCAAAATAATACGACTTAACGACTTACCGAATGAGGAGGATAAAGATATATATTAAACGAAATTTGTAAAAGGATATTATCTAACAGAACACAAAAAATATTTGGTAAAGAATATACGAATGAAACGATGAATATAGGTTGTAAAACGACCTAATACTATATCCGTATCCCGAATTAAAAATACAAATTGAAAAGGAAAAACGGCCGTAATCCTTATTTATTATACTAGTATAATATACATTTATACCGGTATATATTATAAAGTAAAACTAAATACTACACCAACTTTTGAACACGATTAATACCTCGTTTTGATTTCATATTATTTTACCCGATATACTATTCTAGTTAGTTAAATAATGGTATAAATATTACCTGACGTATGTAAATATATTTACCAAGTATTATAACCGTTTAAAATTCCACTTGATATAGAGATTAATTACGAACTTTATGATAGGAATTGGATTGGTACGAATTAGTAATCCGTGAAGAACTAATAAGAAAATTTCGATAAAAACATATCGGAAGTTTTAACCGTTCTACTAGTTAATTTCTGGAAACACCAGGTAGCTCTTAAACTAAAATATAAGGGCGATAAACTATTTATCCAAGTAATAACAAAAATATATCGCGGAAACCTGGATTTCGACTTTACACTTTTTAAGTTTAATAAAGACTTAAAGGCCTTTTATATAAATTTTAGGACATCGTTTAAAACTTTCATACGCCAATATGTGAGCCTCAGATTAGTATTTATAATAATAAGACTAAAGAAGAAGGCTAAATTACAAAAGTAAACCTGGTTGAAATTATTTACCACGTTTTAGATCAAATATTTAAAGTTTACTTGAAATAGAACAAACGCCTAAAGTACAGGTACCAAAGAGGGAACCCTGGTAATAAGAGATAGTGACGATCGTTTGAAAATGGTCGAAGCGTACCGCGGTTATAATAATACCTATGGAAAGGTATATGAAACCCCTGGGTTTAGAAAAGCGTTATATCGTAAAAGGTAAGATCGGCTACTGGTTCATTAACTACCTAGTTTACGGGTAAATTCGGATTGATTGATAGTTTTCAATCGATTTTATATTTGAGAACCGGACAAAAGTCAATTTTATAGTTTACGTAGCTGAATATAAAGGTGTAAATGATAGATTTAATGCTTTTTCTTACAAATATACCTCTTGAGAATGAAATTTTAAAGGTAATAATACTTATTTGATAACCCATAATAACGAAACCGCCTAACGCATTTTTACAGGCCTATAAAATGCCTTTTTCCTATATATTGTAGGTATAGACTACGTAAACAAAATACTTAACGCCCATATAGCGTTACAATTTATACCTTTAGACAAATACAGCAGTCTTTTTTAGAATATTATATCCAATATCAATATTAATAAAATTTCAATGGCCGGAAAACCATAATTTAACGTATTTGTAACGACGTTTCCAAAAATTTTAATTAAATCGAACCAAAAAACACCGAAAAGTTTTGTTTAGTAAAGGTAAAATATTATCGTTTAAAACGGTTGTTATAAATACGAGATTCGGACAGTTTAAGTTTTACGTAATATACTTTAAAAAACCATTTATATTTTTATTATCTAATATAAATAAGCTTCTAATTAAGGTTCGGAATACGACTAATTAGCTTATTTACGCTTCGACCTAAATTCGACTATTTGTGGTTTTGCCATGAAGCATGTATAATTAAAGCTGTTTACTTAACGTAGCCGGAATGACGAATATTACACCGCCGATTCGAATACCCGACTACAAAACAACTTTTACAATTACTTTACGCCATAATTTATACGGATGTGGAAAAGAACGTACTTAAATCTATCGAAAAAAATTGTTATAAATACTAAATTTATTGATAAGCTTTACGACGATTTAAGTTTTTCCTTGAGAACTATATAGAATTAAACTACGAGTTAATTATTATGTTATATATTTGTACAGCTAACCGGTTCTTTACACAGTCGATACGGTAATATTATTTTAGATCGCTAAGTTTATATAAAACGCTTTCGTTATAGATTACCCAAACGTTTTAATAAATTGTTCGTTGAACTTTTATTTAGTGCTTTTAAATTAAATTATATACGACTTTAATACAGCATTCTACTTTACCGAATAGCGTATCAAGGTTTAGATAACCGGTAATAAATGTGAGCAGATTTTAGTAAAAGCCCTATAGGGTATTGAAAAATATAAACGGTATTATAAACCGTTTAAACAAGCGTATATAATATTGTTTAAGGAACTAAAGGGTACTAGTTCCAAGTAATCTATTTTTTTTAAATAGTGGTTAATGCCGTTAATATCACTTTTGACCCTAATAGGCTTATCTTTACGCTCCTTATTTTTGGTACTTACCTAAAGATTTATATGGATTTTACATTATTACCAACCACGGTGTAAAAACCGAATGTTATAGCTAAAGTTATAATAGAATTACGTTTTTTGAGGGATAAAAACGATGTGTTCAAAACTTTAGCTAAAAGAAATAGCTTATGCGAAACTGGCGTTTTAAACCTACCGTTCTAATTTAAGGTTCTGGTTTGGAAAACTAAGAACAGATGGACTAGCCCTTGCAAAATCAACGGGTTTAAAATCCATAATATACTTGTTAATTTCCAAAATAGTATAAGTTCGTTTTGTTAGATGATGGTACGAAAATATAGAAAAGAGGTGAAAAGAAGCGGCCTGGAATCGTAATCCGAATAAAACCGCTAACGAAACACCCCTTAAAACGATGAATTCAAAACGCTTCTAGTTTTAGTTTACCCCCCAAAATTACGTATTTAGCCCGTTTTTACTAAACGAAAACGGCCCGCCTATACTAATCTTACTAGCACCTTGTTTCCGGGGCTGGTTTTTTAACTAAAAAACTAAAAAAACGCCTCAAAACTTTTACGGTAAGCTTTTTTATTATTTAAAAAAGACGTAAAAGCGTGAAATTAACCTAAAACTTCATTACGACGGTATCATTACTACTTTAGGTACCTCATTCGAATAATATATCTAAATGGAAATTTCTTCTTTAATTAACTAAGGCGTGTTTCGCTTTAAACGGTTCGAATTAATGATTTACGACGCCTATAAAAAATTCCTATTCGTTTCATTTACGAAATTAAGTATAAACTAGAAAACCTTATGAAAAAACCCACCTCATTATTAAAAGTTATAACAACGATCATTAAGAAGACATTATAACTTATTAGCTCACCTTATAATGAGTTAGTTACCGTTTGATTTTTACGTTCGTAGCATTCCTTAATATACCGTATAATCTATATATTAAACTCCGTGATATATCGTAGGCGTAAACCCAATTTAAAAAGCAGCTTGAACAATATATTTACGCCTTTATACCTAAAGATCTTCAAAACACCATTTACCTAAAACTATTTTACTTATTACAAACCCACTTTACGATTTTGCTAAAATAGGTGTTTATTGATATAACACTTACCAAAGGTATTATAAAGAACGGCTCGAGATAATTAATTCGACTTTCGATTCGTATTTATTAATGTTAATAGCCCGTTTGAAAGGCTTTACACTAACGGGTTTATAAACGAACCACACATCAACGTTGTGTAACGCTTCGTTTGCTGTATTGAAAAAGAAAAAACTTTTGAAAGCCGGCTTAAAAGCAAAAACCAAGACGTATCTAATGGAGAACTGCATAATCGATTTCAATGATACTACCATTACTTTTCGGAACGGCATTTTGGGCTTTACACAAATAGGATAATTGGACAAAATTACCCTTATAGTTTTAAATAGCGTAAAACAGGCTAACGAATACAAATACTAACGCGTACATAACGCTTAGATTGCTTTTACAATATAATCAAAAGCGGTATTCAATCTTTCGGTCGCCACGTAATGTTAAACCGCCCAGACGGATAATACATATAAGGCGTTTAACAAACGCCTTTTATAAAAAAAAAATATGATCCAAAACACATTTTATAATTTATACCACTAAATATACGTATTGTAAAACTATTCGTTTTTATTAACGGTCTATTCGCTAATTATATCGATTATAATTCGTAAATAAGCTTTGTTTTAGTTCTCGGTAACGAAATACTGGCTCAAAACGGCTTTACGTTTCGTGAAAATATTATTTATAAAAACTTTACCAAGTGTAAAAGGTTTATGAAAAGCGGTCTAGATTTAAAAATCTATGATATAGTTAAAAGTTTCGATTCGAGTATTACTATAGTAATAATGGTATAGATAATTATTTTCAACTCCAATTTACACCTTATCCCTTTTATTATATATATTAACTCCTTTTAGTTTTATAAGTATTTTGTTAAATTAGGTTTCACGAACGAAAAACATTTAATAATAGATATTATAGCTTTACTCGAGTTTTATAAACGCAGGGAAATCGCGAAAATAAAATAAATCGATGAATATTCCCATCTAATAGACGTAATAACTAAGGTTACCCCGAACAAAACATTAAAAATACTAATATCGATAATTTTGGTAGGCTTTAGACGTTGCAACGTTGTCGATTTGATTGGCCGAAGTAACAGTAGTGTTTCGTGGTTAGATGGTGTATGTATTGTTATAGGTTTGGCAGACCGCTAGCTGGTCTGCACTGTAATTTGTATGGCCAAGTGCTTGACTCGTGACCTAGAGTGAAGTGTAGCGTACTATACTCGACTTATACCCAATGCGGTAAGTCCGCATAAAGTAATACACTTTCAGTATGGTTAACTTTTACTGTGAGTAAAGTTAACCTATTATACTGTATTTAATATTATTTCAACACTGGCAGCTTTTTAGTTTGTGCGCGTACGCCAGTGTGGCTAACCAAATTTTTCCGTTTACCATTAAATTACCTCTTCGTCAACTGGCCAGACCCCTATTAATTCCAGTTGACTCCTATATTGTATTGCACCTAATTACATGTAAATTGACCCTATTTGACCTTAATCGCTTGGTTTCTCCGAGGTCCGAGTTTATGAACGCCCACAAAAAGTTTTTTTTGCTACAGCCTTTCGTAAATTTAATTTTGTTACTTAAATAAGTCGCTATTATTAATTCCCTAGCAGTCTTTCAATTTGCTAGCACATCCTTATCCGCTGTTACGTGATTTAGGATTTTTGGGCGGTCTATCTACGTATTCCTTATTATGTATAGTCAGCTTATTATGGTTCACAAACCTTTCCAGTGCTTTGTTTAACATAGCTTTTATTATAGCATTTATAGTATTATCTTTGCTATCGATTTATCGTAACTCTTTAATCTCCCTCCCTTCGTAGGCTTTACGGAGTGCCATTTCGTCGATTATCAGGCGCTTTTCGCTAGTGGTTCCGAGTTTTGACAGGTATTCGGAAAGGCTCCTGAAGTCGGTACAGATCACTATTAGAATAGGAGTAATTCTCAGCTGTCTAGTAATGTTGTTGAGGGTCTTTTACAATGCTATACAAACGTTAAAGCCCGCTATTATGCCGTAAACCTTCGAAGCTGTCACACTTCGTATAATCCGTTTGCATTTGACGGAGGTCTAGTGGATTAGGTTACTGGTGATGCTAAATTGATTTTCCCGCCTATCTTCGTTGACGAAGGTTATTAGGAAACCGATTTGTAAAGATAAGTCGGTGTTATTTGTAAAGGACCCGTCCGTGAAGATTATTAGTTTAGCCTTTGAAAGGTCGATTGGCACCATATTGATCTCGCGGTTCAGGTTCCGCATCTGTTACTCCAACCTCTTATTTAGTCGATTAAAGTCTTTATCTATTGGTGTTTTGTTTGTGCCGCAATGAATAGGTCATATAAGGCTTCCAGTTGGCATAAAGTAGTAATATAGTTACCCCGTACACGTTGTTCCAAGTACCGGTAAGCCTTGGCTTTATTAGTCTTTTCAATTGTGGTAAGAATAGCGTCTTAGCCTTTTTGGAGGAAGCTTAGGCCGGCATCAATACCAAGCATACGGATTGAAGATCTATTGAAGTTAAGTTGATTATTTTTCGTTAAAGTCGTTACCGGCTTACAATTTTAGAATTTGGAGTCCTCAATTACTTGTTGTTCCTGTGTTATAAAGATAGCTGTTCCGACGAAAAAGGTATGATTAGTTTATATACCTACAGTTCCGAAGTCTTTCTTTTACGTTACTAATAAACACGGATCGTATGTTGAAGACATTAATGTTAGTCGGGACTTAAAATGCGACTGGTAGGTTAAGAACCAGTGGACGTTTACCTTAGTCAATTTATACAGTAGTTTAATATACCGTATTACCATTTTTGGTGGGTATACAGCACGGAGTCTCTGTGGCAATTCTAACAGTACAATCCGCTATAGGTCCGTTGCTGATTATGTATAGGTTTTTGTAATATTACGGCTATTAAGTGTAAACTTGTTGTTAGTTCTGGCTAGCAAACTTACCACCAGAGTAACCATTAAGCGCTGACTGATCTTTTAAATAGTTAGCGACTGCGTAAGGATTCAGTCCTTGACTTTATCGCCGTATTCTTAAACGATCAGCCGTGACTTTTTATAAGGCCGCCCCGTGGTTTTGCCTTTGACCTCGTGGATAATCCTCGACTTGAAGATCGTGACTTTGGGGTTTTAAAGGTTGAAATTAGCCTTCAGCATAAATTATACCATACCTCAGGTTAGTAAGTCGTTGATTTTGACTCTATTGCTTTCTTTAAAAGGTTTGCCGGAAGTTTTAATGATCTCTTGTACCCTAAACTTTATTGCTAAGTTTTTGTTATCCTTTTCTTTTCTGCTTACCTAAGCAGTATTGTAAATACGAACCGGTGTATATTCCTCTTCTTTAGCGTTTTCCTTCTTCTTAGGAGGTCGTTCGCACCGATGTCATTCCATCGGCCCATCAAAAACTGGTGAAGAAGGATCGTGTTAATTCGGTTGTTTTTCTTGTAATGTTTGAGGGTCTTTATCCTTAATACCTCTGATGTAGGGCTTGACCTGAGTAGTCTAGAAAAATACAGGACCGTTAGTAGTTTTAATAATTACTTTAGAGTTTGCAATATTTAATATTTTGTATGGCTCCTCCTATTTTCTCGGCTCCCGATATATGATGACTTCATTTTTCAGTGGTAAAGTAAACACGTCGATTGTTATAGGCTCGCTTTTTGTATTGAGGATATTATTAACTTGGCGGCGTACCGATTCCCTTCGCAGTTCCTTTAAAGCTTTTCTATAAGCCGTAATACGTTTCTAAGTATTTGCCGAGGGCAGAGATTCACTCGTTAGGCATGTGTACGTTTTAAAGACTAATAGTGTTGACACCAGGCCGTTAGGGCCTATAGTATCGTTTAAGCCCTTTACTGCCATTTTTAGGCGTGCCTCCAGATTCATAAAACTTATAATTTCCAATATAAAGATACTGTACGCTTGGCAAAGTAGGGTGTATGCCTTTTCAACCTTTCCAATACTCTAATAGACTTTTACAGGTACCTATTTGTATTGAATACCTATTATCTTGGCATCTTTTTTGAATTCCGCCGCCACAAAGTTAGTACCGATATCGTAGATAACGACGTTAGGCGGACCCAAGTACGTGTTAATTCACAGTATCCTTAACGTTTTCTATGTATCCTTTGCCGAAAGGGACTTTCGAAACTTAGCTCCGTGGAAAGAAGTTGCGAAGTTAACAACTTGAAGAATAGGCTTGTTATTTAAGTAAAATATATTAATAAAAATTTCATAGTTAAAGTTCTTGTCGTCTTTTAGTGTAAACTTAAATTTCCGGGGGGCTTGGGCATGCGTTTGGCAATGATAGCAAAGCCTTTTAATAGATTCCAGGGCAAAGTATTTCATATCGTTATGGCTTGCGGACTTTAGGACTATGTATAGTTCGTTAATAGCTAGGTGGTTGAAACGCCAGTATAATTAACGAATCTCCAGCTCTATCAGGTTTAACACCAGTGCTTCCGGACCTTAAAAGTGAAATCATAGGTGCCCTCTATTATGACCCAAGCACGTTGGTGGGTCAGGAAATAGGCTAGCATGCAGCTAAGCTACCGAGAGCCTGAAGTCCAATACATCAGGCGGGGAACATCTCTTTGTCAGCACCAGACTAGGCAACCCTCCAGGGTTAGGGTCATCTAGATCACAAGTGCTCACTGAGCCTCAGTAAGCACTGGTGAGCCTTAGTACTGAAGATGGTATGAAGGCTATAGGATATAAGGACACGGTCAGCACTACATAGATAGTATTTCCTTCATAGCTCTTCAGTTGTTAATCTAAGTATTTAGTCTACATACCTGAATAGCCTAACGGCTAATTATCATTCTACAGCACGAACAAAAATATTCTGATATTGCACCTTTGTTACCTCTGCTACCTTACTGCTGACATAAACCCCCTGAGACCTTCTATTTACTCACGGGTATTTAGTGTGATTATTACACCCCCACTTAAAGGCGAATGGAAACCTTTAGCCATTTTTAATCAGTTTGTTTACTTTGACGTCCACGTTAACGCCAAAGGTCTTTATATCTTCCAAATAAAGTAGGAAAGAGGTAAGGGACTTAAGGATATGGAACTTGATTACTCCTATAATAGTTTAAATTACTGTTGTCCTTAGTAACGATAGTTTTTCGCCCGGGCTAAAGCCAACTTTGGCCTTATTAATATCGTGATAATTAATTTTAATAGCTGTAGTGCTTTCCCTCTGCTGTACTACATATTGCGAATAGCTTCCTGTTTAGTAACTTATTACCCTAGTGTCTGGCATAATACCTTGAAACGTATGGTTCGCGTAGTGATCGCGAAGGTTGAAAGTATATAAGGGGTTAGGGGTATAGTTAGGGTAAAGATAAAGGTCTTTATCCCCTAAATGGTATAAAAAGGCAAGGTTAGCTAGTTACTAGGCTACCGTATCAGAAGTAGTATTTTCGTAATACTTAATTTACTTAGCGGCGTTAGCGGCGTTAGTTAGCTCGTTACCTTTAGTATTTATAACCTGGTCTAAGTAATCTTATTTTGAAGTAGTAGGATATTAGAGGTAGTACATTACTCTCCTATTATTACATTCGGCGGGGGGGTAGCGAGTTAACTAATAGCGAGCCTTATTATAGATCTAATATTTCTTACTATTATTACGATGATAATGCTTACGGTTAATAGGTCTGTCTATATCTTAATGGCGTTAACGTGGGTTTTGCTTTTAGTTTGAGACCAAGGTTGATGGGCCTAACCTTAGGCGTTGTGAGCGCAAGTACTTTCGGTCGATATAGTTAACTACTGTAATGTTTTTCTCTTTTACGTTAAGGAAGTTGCTGGCTTGGGTGTATATACCGAGCGAGTTTGGTATACGTATTATTACAGTGGTAAGCGAGGAACTAAACTGGCTAAAGAAGCTTTTACAGGTGGTATCTAGGCGTTGTAGGGCGTATTCGAACCTACTAATGCCCGTGATAACTGCCTATACCTGTTCGCAAAATGTGGTTTCGCCAACGTGGGCTTTTTCCATTATCTTTTGACATATTATCAGTTTGTTGAGGATTTGATTGAGAATATCTATTGGCGATTTCTCCTCTTCTTTCTTTGCTATTATTATAGTTTACCACGTGGTGGCTAGTTTATATGATATTACGCGAGGTGGATATCGTACTCGAAGTGGCCTTTTATACTATCGTAGATCTCGCAGAATGTGGTGGTGTTCGTTAGGAAGGTTAGGTAGTAGTCCTCGGCGTGCCCTGTAAGGATTTTAGGAAATAGTAAGTGAAAACCAGAAGTGGGTACCTCTATTTACTTGTATATGTTTAGGAAAGGCATCATCTTGGTGTTAAAAAGGTTGTAAATCTTCCTGTTATACTTTTCTGTATTATTTCAGATTTTGGCGAAGTCCGTTATTAGCTTGTAATTGATATTGACTATCCTGATAGGTCTTGAAGAGAGGTCGCGATAATTATTCTAAGCTTGGTGGTCCAACCCAAGTATAATGACGCTTTAGGAAGCAGGCCAGCATGCAGCTGAGCCACTTAGAGCCTGAAGTCCAACACATCAGGTAGGGAACACCTCTCTTTTTTCAGCAGGAAAATGACTAAGCCAATTACATGATTAGGATCAGTGGACTGATCCAAGTGATCCAGGATCAGCGGGCTCAGCACTAATCCAAGGGATCCAGTACTGAAGACGGTATAAAGGCACGGATATATAAGGACACGGTCATTACCACATAGATAGTATTTCCTTCATAGCTCTTTAGTTGTCAATCTAAGTATTTAGTCTACACATCTAAATAGCCTCACAGCTTTTGATTATTACTTGCACGATTGCGATATTGTTCACTCAGAACCTCTGCTACCTTCTTGATAACATAAACCCTCTGATACCTTCTATATACTCACGGGTTTTTAGTATGATCATTACACTTGGTTTGGTGTTTCCTGGCGGCTTAAGTTTTGAAGGTTCTGAGGTACGGTGTTAAGGGTAATTTTCAGTCGCCTATCCCGATAGGTAAAGTCCTGTGGTAGGACCTGTAGTCGGTTTACGTGCGTAGGGTCCAAAGGGAGAGGGTTTTTAACGTGTTTGATGATTGTAGTGCTGAGGGTCGATGGGGCTTTGTAGGTTTTGAAATGCCTGATGATCTTGCTTAATTAACTGTTATAGAGCTCCGATATTAATACCTCTTACCGCGTTGGCAGCCCTCGCTTCGCGTGCTTTTCTGCCACTAAAATCGTACTCTGAGCTGTCACGTAGAGGTATTAAGCTACCGAGTAAGTTAACAGGTTCCTTATCATTAGCGAATAATGAGGCTTAACTTAGCTGAAGCTAAAGGAAAGGTCCTTTGGATCGTGTTTAAGGGCAGTAAGGTTTCTTAACGCCTTTCTTTTTTTCCTTTAGAGTCTTAAGGTTTAGGGTCGTAAGGGCGTTCTTTTAGTTGAGCCAGCTCGAAGAGGGTTTTTGCTAGTTTAGTAAAGCTTACTTTTGGTACGTAGATACCTTAGCGTTTAAGCCCAGCTTTTAGCTTGTACTTAATGTTCTTTTAAATTGATTTCCATATATTAGTAATCAAGTCATCGAAGAATTCGCGATACTTGCAGAAAGCGCGGTTATGGTTTTCACCGTTATTATACTTAATGATGTAACAGCCGACGAAGTTGGTAAGGTTTTTCTGCGTTACTTCTTTATTAATATCTATTCCCTACAACCTATCGTCGTAAAACTTGGTAAAAACAGATCCAAAGGCGTTAAATTTGTCCATAAATACCTAACTTGGAGTTATTTTGGTGGTTTAGCTGGTAGGGGATGTGGTAAAGCTTATAAGGTATGACCTATTAATCTTGAACGTGGAGGGCTTGGTGTTTCGGTGTGAGGTCGCGCGACGTGGCTTTCTTGGCGCGACTTGGCGATTCTTGGTATTTTCGCTTAAGGCAGCGAACTTGACGATTAAATTGGCGTGGGAAGTGAAAAAGAGTAAAGTATGGGCAGAGATTTAGTGTAGAGGGTAAGGTCGAAGATTGTTGTTGGTAATGGTAGAGGTCGAAGGTTGTTTATTGTAAGCCGTGAGACTTGATTGTTTTTCTACAGTAATAATACCCGTAGTAGTATTGACTTAGCCGTTTGCCAACTTGCCGAACGTTAAGACTTCTAATAGTTAATTTCAACATCTTTAAGAAATATTACTAAAGATTTTTTGGTATTTTCCATAGCGATACCGTCGCTACCCCTTAGTTTCCGTAAAAACCGCTGCAGCCTAAAAGTCTTTTTTACTTACTGCCGTAAAAACCGACGTAATAGTAAAAGCCCCTTACAAAAATCTTTCCTTTACTCTAGTTACCGTTATTTGGCGTAAAGCGTAACCAGAAAGTAGATTTTTCTTCTACTTAGCTTATCTGTATTTAACCTAGCAGGCAAGTACTGATCAGTGTTGGTAGGCCTTAGACGTTATAACGTTATCGATTCGATTGGTCGAAGTAACAGTAGTATTACGTAGTCATATGATGGATATATTGTTTTAAGTTTAGCAGACCGCTAGCCGGTCTGCACTGTAATTTGTATGGCCAAATGCTTGGCTCATGCCCTAAAGTGAAGTGTAGCGTACTGTACTCGATTTACACCCAATGCAGTAAGTCCGCACAAAGTAATACACTTGCAGTACGGTTAGCTTTTACTGTAAGTAAAGTGGACCTACTGTATTGCATGTAATATTATTCCAACAGATAAGTAAATTGTTTATTAAGGCTATTGAAAAGGTTTTACGATCTTAATAAGCTATTACTCCACTTTTGCCAATTTAAATTAATTCGAAATCTATTATCCACATCGCTTCCCAATTTGTACCATTATTTAACCCTACTATTTCGAGACGCTCCTAACATTTTATCACTTTTTATTTTACAAATTTAGATTTTACCGAATTTCTCATTTTTTTTCCTTTTCTATTTGAAATTGACATTTTGCGTTACTTTTGGAATATAGTTACATTTCGATTTGTATTCTTCAGCTTAATTGTTTTTTTTTCCTATTTGCCCTCCTGGATTCGAATATATGACTTTACACCGCTTTTAACATACTTTTACCCTTAATCCTACGTATTTCGAACCTATTACGTATTTTATTATTTGCCTTTCTTTATTTTAACTTACGATATCATAATGCATTTATTATATTACTTATTTTTATTTTATGTACTTTAAGTTACATTCATTATTTATAAAAGATTTTGAAAAATACAATAATATTAATGTAGTAGAGCGTATTGGCCCGGTGAATAGGGTTAATTACTATTAAAAAGAAAAGGAAACGGCGACGCCGTCGCATCTTTACTATCCTCTTTGTCGCCCTTCCCCTTTATATTAACGTTACCGCCATTACCGCTATCGAAGCTACCGGCTCCGGCGAGTATGTAGCCTTAAACCTTAGGTTATATACCTTGAGGTAAAGGCGTGAAGGGGTTTTTACCTTTTTTATAACGATACGCAATAACTTTGTTCAATTTATTTACGTAGTATATACGTAAACTCCGTTTTCAGGTAATAATAACGGTTGCCAACTTTTTAGTTCGCCGGTTGGCGTTCAGTATTAATTATTATCAGTTTATTTTAGTTATTTATGACTACAATTACTTTTCGAAGCGTTTTAAATAATATTTTTTAATGAAGGAAATTTTTAAAGATCTGTAAAAACTTATTATAAAGTCGACAAACTCTTAACACAGTTTTAGCTTACGGTATCAAAACCAATATAATGGGGATATATCCGTTGTTAATTTGTTTGTAACGGTGATAACAAGTCGAACAACCTCTGTTTTCATGGAAATCACTAAAGGATTTGTCCGCGGTCGCGGACGCGATATACGGCACGTAAATCGTGTTTATTAGGGGTCCGGGACTACGGATCCAGATACGTCGCTTTAACGTTTTATGCATTAAGAAGGCCTTACGACGTATCCTAATAATATGAAGCTTTAGGCGACGAAATAAATCCGCCTCCTATTTCTCATTTATAAAAACTTTTCAAAAAATATATATAAGTGGATTTGAGAAATATAAACCGCGAAAAAGCTTCATAAGATTACGTTTACGGTGTTAGGAGAGCTTTACAAATAAGAGGGTTTTTACCCGTGAAGAAAGGATAAGGTTTATCACTTCAAAAGCCCTCCGCTTTTTCCTTTGAGAGCTTGAGGGAAAGGGGGAGAAGAAAGGGGGAGAGGTAGGGGTAACGGCGACGGCGAAAGCTAGCGAGGCCAGTAAGGGGGTAGTGGCGGCGGCAGAGGCTAGTGAGGCAGGTAAGGGGGTGGCGGTGGCGATGGAGGCTAGCTAAACCGGTAAGGGGGTAGTGGATATGGCAGAGGCTGGTGAGGCCGGTGAGAGGATAGCGGTGGAAGCGGAGAAAAAAGAGGCTAGAGGGGAGGCGACGGTAGCGGAAGAGGAAGAGGCTGGGGAGGCGGCAGCGGTGGGGTGTGAGGAGGCTGGGGAAGAAGCGTTTGTTAAGAATATTGTGCCTGAGGGGGACGGGTTATTGTTGGAGGTGGTGGTAGTGTTGTGGGTGGCGGCGGCGGCGGCGGCGGTAGCATAGCGGCGGGCGCGCGCTAAACGGTGCTTGGTAAACTGGGATTTACGCGGCATCTATTTAAGGGTAAGGTTGATATATAGGTATTTGTTAAGTAACCTACCTAGTAGAGCGGTTTGAATTAGTTAATTAAAACAAAGGTTAAATTAAATTAGGATAGAGATTTATATTAATTAGAGGTATTGTTGGTAGCGCTTTAGACGTTGCAACGTTATTGATTTTATTGATTGAAGTAACAGTAGTAATGCAGTAGTCAGATGATAAATGTATTGTTCTAGGTTTCGGAGACCGCTAGCCGATCTGAACAGTAATTTGTATGGCCAACTGCTTAGCCCGTGCCCTAGAGTGAAGTGCAGCGTACTGCACTTAACTTACACCCAATTTAGTAAGTCTCTACAAAGCAATACACTCAACTTGAAGTTCAGTATAGTCAACTTTACTGTAAGTAAAGTTAACCTACTTCATTTCATATAATATTATTCCAACACTGGCGGCTTTTTAGTTTGTTGCGCGCACACCAGTGTGGCTAACCAATCTTTTCCGGTTACCACTAAATTGCCTACTCATTGACTAGCTAGACCCCTGTCGATTCCAGTATATTTTACACTCAAATTGAATGCAAATTGACCCCATTTGACCTTAATTGTTCTACCGCTCCGAGATCCGAGTTTATTAACTCCCACAAAAAGTTTTTCCGCCACAGGCCTTTACAAGCCTCCACCTCAACCATGCTACTCAAACAGATTACTATCATTAATCCCCTAACAGTTTTCCAGTCTGCTAGCAAATCCCTGTCCACCGTCACATGATTACTTTCCGGGCAGCCTATCAACGTAGCTCTCGATGCGTATGGTTAACCTGTTACTGTCCATAAACCTTTCCAGAGATTTATTCAGCGATACCTTTGTTATAGTGTTAGCAGGGTTGTTTTAGCCATCGATTTATCGGAACTCCATAATCCCCCTCCTTTCGTAGGCTTCGTGCAATGCTATTACGTCGATAATCATGCGTTTTTTACTAGTGGTTCCGAGTTTTAAAAATTATTTAAAAAGGCTTTTTTAAGTCGGTGTAAATCACTACCGGGATAGGAGGAATCTTAAATTTCCTAGTAATAAGGTTAAGGGTCTCCTATAATGCTATGCCTATATTAAAGCCATCTATTATACCATAGACCTCCGATATCAGTACATTTCGTATAATTCTCTTACACTTGATGGAGTTCTAGTAGATTAGATTGCCGATAATACTAAACTGGGTTTTTCGTTTACTTTCGTTAACGAAAGTTATTGAAAAACAAATCTGTAAGGATAAGTCGATATTATTTAAAAAAAACCTGTTCGTAAAAATGATTAACTTAGCCCTTAAAAAATCGATTAGAACCATATTAATCCCGCGATCCAGGTTTCGTATTTTCTGTTCGAGCCTTTCTTTAGCCGGTTAAAGTCTATATTCGTTAGCTTTTGTACTTACGCCATAATAGATAGGTGTTAAAAAGCTTCCGGTTGGTATAAAGTATTAATATAGTTGCCTCAAATACGCTATTTTAAGTACCATAAAGCCTTAGCCTCGTTAATTTTATCAATTGTAGTTAAAATAACACCTTAACCCTTTTGGCTAAAGCTAAAGCCGGTATTAAAACCAAGTATATATATTTACGATCCATTAAAGTTAATCTGGCTATTTTTCGTTAACTTCGTTACCAGCTAACAATTTTAAAACTTGGAGTATTTAATCTTTTAATGTTTTAATACCATAAAGCTGGCCGTTTCAACGAAAAGGATATCGTTAATTTACTTGCTCACTACGCTGAAGTCTTTTTCTTATTTTACTAAGAAACACGGGTCGTATATTAAAGACTTTATCGCAAGCCGTAATTTAAAGTACGATTAGTAAGTTAGAAATCAGTGGACGCTTATTTTAACCAATCCGTATAATATCTTAATACAACGTATTACCGTGCCTAAAAGGTGGATAATATGGAGTTTTAATGGTAGTTTCAGTAGTACGATCCGTTATAAATCCGTTGCTCATTACGTGTAGGTTTACGTTATATTATGGTTATTCAACGTAAATTTGCCTTTAATTTTATCTAGTAAACTTACTACCAAAGCGACCACTAAACGCTAACTAATATTTCAAATCGTTAGTTACTACGTAAGTATTTAGTTTTTACCTTTATTTCTGTATCTTTGAACTATTAAATATGATTTTCCGTACGACCGCCCCGTAGTTTTAATCTTAACCTTATAGATAATTCTCGACTTAAAGATCGTAACGTTTGGGTTTTAAAGGTTAAAATCGGTTTTCGGCATAAATTGTATTAGCTTTTAAGTAAGTAGGCCATTAATATTGACTTTATTGCTTTTTTTAAAAGTTTTTCCCAAGATTTTAATAATCCCTTGTATTCGAAGCTTTAGTGCCAAGTCTTTATTATCATTTTCCCCCCTATTTATCCAAATAGTATTGTAAATATAGCCCGGTATATATTCCTCCTCTTTAACGTTTTTCTTCTTCGAAATTTGTTCGCGCCGGCGGCGTTTTATTGGCTTGTCGATATCGGATAAAGGAGGTTCGTATTTACTCGGTCGCTTAGCTTAAAGGTTTTTATCGTGAAAAATCCTAATATATGGTTTGACCTAGATGATTCGGAAAGATATAGGACCGTTAACAGTTTTAACAATTACTTCGGAATTCGTGATACTTAATATCTTATACATGCTCTTTTATTTATCCGGCTCCCGCTACACTAGAACTTCACTTTACAACGAAAAAGCAAATACGTCGATTGTTAAGGGGCCGTTCCTAATATTAAAGGCGTTATTAATTTAACGGTATATCGATTTTCTTCGCAGTTCCTTCAAAGCTTTACTATATTTCATAACGCGTTTTTAAGTAATTGCCGAAGGCGGAGATTCACTCGTTAATCGTAGATATGCTTTAAAGGCCAAAAGTGTTGACACCAAGTAATTAGGGCTTATAATATCGTTTAGGCCTTTTACTATTATTTATAAGAGTGCCTCAAAATCCGTAAAACTTTCAATCTCCAATATAAGGATATTATACGCTCGGAGAAGCAAGTCGTATGCCCTTTTAACAGTTCTAATGCTTTAGTAGACCTTTACAGGTACCTATTTGTATTAGATACCTATTATTTTAATATCTTCCTAAAACTCTGACACCGTAAAGTTGGAGCCGGTATCGTAAACGATAATGTTAAGTAGGCTCAAATACGTGTCAATCTATAACATCCTGAACGTTTTCCACTTATTTTTTGTTGAAAAGAACTTTAGGAATTTAGCCCCATAAAAAAAGGTTACGGAGTTAATAATATGAAGAATGAGTTTATTATTTAAGTAAAACAAATTAATCAATATTTTTTAATTAAGATATTTATCGTTTTTTAATATAAACTTAAATATCCGGTGAGCTTGTATATATGTTTGGTAGTAATGGTAAAGTCTTTCAATAGATTTTAGGGTAAAGTATTCCACATTTTTATACCCTATGGACTTTAAGACTTTCTATAACCTGTTAACGGTGGGATAGTTAAAAAGCCGGTGTAATTAAAGTATTTCCGGCTTTGTCAGATTTAATACCATTATATTCGGGCCTTAAAGATAAAACCATAAATATCCCTACTTAAAAACAAATAAAAACCTTTAGCCGTTTTTAATCAATTCGTCTACATTAACATCGAAGTTAACGCCAAAAGTCTTTAAACACTTTAACTAACGTAAAAAAGAGATAAAGAACTTGAGGATATGAAACGAAATCGCTTTTACAATAATTTAAACTACTGTTATCCCTAATAACGATAATTATTCGCCTAATCCAACACTAACTTTGACCTTGCCAATATTATAACGGTTAATATTGATAGTTATAACGCTTTCCCTCCGTAATTCTACGTATTACGAATAACCTTCTATCAAGTACCTTACTACACCTATATTTATTATAATATATTAAAATGTATAGTTCGTGTAACGATTACGAAGGTTAAAGGTTTGCAAAGGATTAAGAACTTAGTTAAGGTAAAGGTAGGGTTTTTCACCACTTAAACAGTATATGAAGACTTAATCGTCTAGTTACTAGGCTATATCAGAAGTAGTATTTTCATGCAATTTAATTTGCCTAGGGGCGTTGGCGGTATCAATAAACTTGTCGCCTTTAAAATCTAGAATTTAATCTAAGTAATGCTATTTAAAAGCAGTAAGCTATTAGGCGTAATGTACTACCTTTTTGTTATTACACTTGGCAAGGGAATGCCGAGTTAACCAACAGCCAAACTTGCCACAAATTCAACATCTTTTACTACTATTACGACGATAATGCTAACGGTTAATAGTTCCGCTTAAACCTTAGCCTTATTAATATTAACGTGGCTATTACCTCCGGTTTATAGCCGGTAGGCCAAACCTTAGGCGTTATAAGCGTTCGTACTTGCAGTTGACGTAATTAATTACCATAAAGTCTTTTTTATCCACGTTAATAAAGTTGCCGGCTTGGGAGTATATACTTCAAAAGGTTTGGTGTACGCGTTATTACGGTGGTAATCGAGGAGCATAACTGGCTAAAAAATCCTTCGCAGGTAGTATCCGGACGTTATAATGCGTATTCGATCTCACTAACACCTATAACTGCTACCCGTACCTGTTTGTGAAGTGTAACTTCACTAATGTAAGCGTTTCCCATTGCTTTCTAATACAATAGCAACTAATTAAACATCTAATTAAATCCGTTTATTAATGTTTCCTCCTCTTTTTTCTTCGCCATTATCATAGTTTACCACATTATAGCTTAGTTTGTATAATATTATGCGAGGTGGACGTCGTATTCTAAATAGCCCTTTATACCATCGTAAATCTCGCGAAAATTAGTAACTCCAGTCAGAAAGGTTAGATAATTGTCCTTAGCGTGTATTATAAGGATTCAGGAAGACAGTAAGTAAAAACTTGAAGGTAAGACCTCTATTCATTTATAAATATTTAAAAAGAAATTATATTAAAGTCGAAAATGTTATAAAACTTCCCGTCATATTTTTCTACGTCGTTTCAAATCTTGACTAAATCCGTAAAAAGCTTGTAATTAATATTAACTATCCTAACTCATCGTAGAGAAAAATTGAGATAGTTATTTCAGCCTAAAATAGTATTTCCTGGCAATTTAAGTCTTAAAACTTTTAAAACACAGTGTTAAGGGTAATTGTCATTCGCTTAACTCGAGGGGTATAATCTTATAGTAAAACCTATAATGGGCTCTCACGCATAAGAAAATCTAAAAGGGAAATGTTTTTAAGGAGCTTGGTAATTAAATTACTAAAAGGCAATAGGTACTTGAAGGTTTTGGAAAGCCTAACGATCTTATTCAATTAACTAATGTAAAACGTTAACTTCAATACCTCTAGCTGTGTTGGCGGCCGCTGCTTTATGTATCCTATCGCCGCTAAAAGCATACTCCGCACTATTACGTAAGGGTACTAAATTGTCAAATAGGTCAACAGGTTTTTCATTACCAATGCGTAAAGAGGTTTAACTTATTTAAAGGTAAATTAAAGGTCCCTTAAAACGTATATATAGGTGTTAAAATCCTTTAATGCCTTTCTCTTTTCTTTAGATATTTTAAGGATTAGGGTTTTAAAAGCATTCTTTAAATTAAGACAATTCGAAAAAGATTTTTACCAACTTAGTAAAACTTTTTTTTAGCACGTAAATACCTTGGAATTTAAATGTAGCCTTTAATTTGGACTTAACGGTTTTCTAAATTTCCTTTTATATATTAATAGTCTAATTGTCGAAGAATTAGCGATGCTTGCGGAAAGAGTGGTTAGGATTTTCACTGCTCTCATATTACAAAATAAAACATCCGACGAAATTAGTCAGATATTCTTTGGTTAATTCCCTATCGACATCGTATCCCTAAATGTTGTATTTATAGTACTTGGTGAAAACTGATCCGAAGGCTTTAACTTTCTCCATAAATGTCTGACTTGAAATCATCTTGATGGTTTGGCTTGTAGAGGGCATATAGAACGTGTAAGGCGAGGGATTTGATGATTTTTGAGCGTAGGGACTTGGTATTTTGGCGTAAAGTCGCGTGGAAACTTGGTAACTTGGCGACTTAATGGCTTGGCATGAGATCGTGTAACATATCTTTCTCGGCATAACTTGGTATTTTCGTTTAAATTAGAGATGTTAACGATTGAAGTGACGTAGGAAGTGAAAAGAGTAAAATATAGGCAAAGATCTAGTATAGAAGGTAAGGTTGGATATCATTTGTTATTAATGGAGGGAGAAGGTTAAAAGTTGTTTGGCGTAAGAACTTAGTCGTTTTTCTACAGTAGTAACACCCGTAGTAGTACTAGCTTAGCCGTTTTCCAACTTGCCAAACTTTGAGACTTTTGACAGTTAATCTCAACGTCTTTAAAAAGGATATTTGGTGAAGATTTCTTGGTATTTTCAATAGCGATACCGTCGCTACCTTTAAACTACCGTATAAAACCAATGTAGTCTAGAAGTTTTCTCTACTTACTGCCGTGAAAACCGATGCAACATTAAAGGCCTTTCGCAAGAATCTTTCCTCTACCCTAGCCGCTGTTGTTAACATAAATCGTAACTGGAAAGCAGCTTCTTCTTCTACTTAATCAATCTTTGCTTAACTTAATAAGCACTAATTAGTATTGATAAGTCTTTAGATATTACAATGTTGTCGATTCGATTGGTCGAAGTAACAGTAGTATTGCGTGGTCAAATGGTGGATGTATTGTTCTAGGTTTGGCAGACTGCTATCCGGTCTATACAGTAATTTATATGGTCAACTGCTTGGCCTATGCCCTAGAGTGAAGTGCAGCGTACTGCACTCGACTTACATCCAATGTGGTAAGTCTCCACAAAGCAATACACTCAACTTACAGTTCAGTATAGTCAACTTTACTGTAATTAAAATTAATCTAATGCACTGTATGTAATACTATTCCAACAGTTATACGCTTTTTTTTTAAAAAAAAAAGAAGTTTTACTTAGACCGATAACGATGTATTTTTATATTAATCCAAAAAATACGTAACGGCGTAATTATCCTTACGTAATTACCCCTATAACGTCCACGTAATCACATCCCTATCGGAAATAATAAAATATATTTTAATTACTATTTCATTACTGTTTCATTATACTAACTAGGCCTTTATTGTAATTGTCATCGCGGCTAGATATTACTGATTCGAACCTTTGTAACTAATACCGCAACTATATTATTATTAAAAAAAACTGTTAATTTGGACCTATATAATTAATATCACTACCAAATTATTATTATAAGATTATGTATACGGAATCGTTACAATGATACTATTGTTACTAAGCTATAAATACGAAATATATAAAAAAGAAAGAAAAGATTACCTATATAGATATTATGATATACCCTTACAGCTAGTATACATAGATCAAGTGGCAGTATATTGTATTGTAAAGTGTACTCTTGCAAAGTACATGATAATGTTTTACGCTACAGGCTACACTTTTGTAAGACGTAAAGTGCATTATGTATAGAGCGGTCTGGAATGGATATTCCAGAGCGTACGGCAAAAGAGCCACTACTTGGATAGGAGGTTTATAACCTTCCATCCGTAGCGCGCACTCTCTGGAATACTTCTTTATAACATATCTATATTTTACTACAACAATACCAATTTTATGATTACTCTTCTACTTCTTTTACTTCACTTGAAATAGGCAAAGACCTTACCGACAACCTTTAAGGGCTAAAGGTAATAATATTATACCTAATGGAGGCGGAATTTCGTTAATAACATCGTAGGTTTAACCACCCGATTACTAACAAACTTTATAAGGTTTTAAAGGTAGTTGCTTACGAAAATGGGAACTTATCAACGTTAAAAGTGATTGAATAGCTTTACTATTATTGTTAAACATACCTTTAAGCTCCCTTAAAGTTTAGGTTTAGGTTAAAGGAAAACTAAAACTTTAATTCGGAAGTCTTCATAAACGTATTTTACCTGGATGATAAGCTAATATTACACGTTATAAACTCTACCACAGCTTTTTTTACGGTTCCAAGTTACTTAAAACTATGAAAGTAAAGGAAATATTAAGGGAATTACATACTTTGTAAATTAACAGGTACCTTAGGCTACCAAACGTGCTAATTTACGATGCTGGTACTAACTTTACTATGATAAAGTTTCAATATAATGTAAAGTTAATAGAGATTTAATATGAATAGGTTTTATTAAAGTTTACTAAGGTATTAGTAAGGCCGAAAAGGCATACGACCTTTTGCAAAAGGCTTACAATATCCTTATATTAGAAATCGAAAGCTTTATAAGCTAAAAAACTCGATTTTAAATAGCAGTAAAAGGTCTTAATAATATTATTTACTTTAACAGATTTGTACTAAATTTACTAGTATTTAGGGCTTACCCACGTATAATAACTAAATCTTCACCCTCATCAAGTACCTTAAAACTTGTTATAACGTATAATTAAGCCCTAAAAAAGTTAAGGAAAAAACAATACGCCGTTAGGTTAATGATGCACTTAATATCAGAAACAAACCTTTAACAACAAACGTGTTATCACTTCCCCTTTAAAGTAAAGTCTTCACGTAACGAAAGTCAGACAAATGGAATAGGTAGTATAAGATCTTAAGTATTAATAACTTAAGCGTATTAATTAAAACTATCAATAGCCCCGTAACTTTAAGAATTGCACAAATTAAGCCGTATCAAAAGCCTTTTGAGCCCTTTAAATCTAAAAAAGATCCCGACGTTGATAACCTTTGAGCCAAATGAATTAGCCAACACATCCCTTCGAATCCGATTATTAACATGCTAATAAAAAGTCGACGGTGTAGATGACTACCTAAAAGGAGGATATACACTAAAAAAGAGGACAGCAATAAAAACTACAGGCCCAGAAGGACGTATATAACGATGTAGATGTTTTAAAAGATAGGATCTAACGGAAAACTTGCCTTTAAACTACCTGCCGAAGGTATTATTAATATACCAGGTAAATCATTTAAGAAAAGTAACCAAGTGGAAATGAATGGCTTTTTGCTATAGGGGGTTATATAATTTATGCTGTTAACGTAATTTATAAATCAAAACTTTATTATTTTCAAGTCGAGAATAGTTTACGAAATTAAAGGTAAAACTACGGACCGGCCATACAAAAAGTTACGGCTTATCATTTAAAAAAACGGTAATAAAAGTAAAGATTAAATCCTCAATTAATCGCCTCCAATTCAAAAGATTAGTTAACATTTCATCTTCGTTATTGCTACCAGCTTCACTGCTAACGTAAAAGGTTAATATACACTCAATAACCGGAATATTATGTAAATGTATACGTAATATGCTACCGATCTTTAACGGATTATACTACTAAAACGACTAAAAAAAACTAAAAGATATGTTGGTAAGGTCTAAAACCTTTGGTTTCACGTGAAATAAGGTATTCAGAAGAGTAATCGTTAGATTGATATAGTTGTAGTAAAAGATGATAGATGCTAAGAAGAAGTATCCAGAGAGTGCACGCCTCATGTGAGAGCTTGTAAGCTCTTACCCAGAGTATACCACTCTGGAACGCCCTTTCTAGACCACTCCATGTATGATGCACTTTGAAAGTGCAATCTGCAGCGTGTCACGTTTATTGTGCACGCTGCAGGAGTACATCTTGCAGTGTGGTGCACTACCACCTAAATATACTAACTATAATAATATATATTGATATCCACAAGACAAGTTTCTGGCTAATCCGATAATACGTTGTATGAAGCTTTTATACGGATTAGCCGAGGCAGGCTTCCACTAATTCCTAACGTACCAAACGTATTTTAAAAACAAGTTCGATATAAAAACCTCAACTTTTAACCCATACTTATTAATTACAAACAGCAAAGATTTTAATATCGTAGGTAAATAAACGGACGATATCTTTTTCCTCAACAATATTAGGTTTATAGCATCGAAATAACATATTATCAAAAATTTAGCTTATTAAAAATAAGCCGATCGAAACTTTAATCGAAAATATATAACTTAACTTTAATAAATCATTACTCCGTATTCATAATACTAAAGTTAAAAATGGCACTGATTTTATCTTACGTTAAAAAGGGAAAGTTATAAATCTAACGATTATCGATACAATAGAAGAGACAAAATTACAAAAATATCCAAAGTACAGAGCCTGTACGGCCTATATCACTACGCTATATTAACCAAAAATATTTTACAACGTTTTTATTATAATAATAACACAAAACTTATAAAAATAAAACTTCAACAAATTGAATAGGCGGATTTGATAATGAACAACCCATATAAAAATAGAAATTAACTTTTTTTTTGTAATTTTAACGAAGGCGAAAGTAATAATCTTTACGAACGGATCATTTTCCAATAATACTAACCTTATATCGCAAATCAGCCTTTAAATAATACTCGTTAACAAAAATAAGTTTAAAAGGCAATTTATTATTACTAGAAACCTCGTATACCAAACATCTGTTAAATGTAAATGTGTAACCTAAAATGTATTAGCCTTGAAAGTTTACAATATAATAGTAAGATTTAATATCGGTATAGTAACTAACGGTATATTAAAGATTATCACCAAATAGCTAGGACTGCTACCGATACCTATGGTGATATATACCGATTCCCGAAGCCTTGACAAATACTTATCAAAGCTGGGAACGACTAATGAAAAATGTTTAATAATAAACGTAATAGCTTTAAAGGATGTATACGAAGCCCGACAAATCGATAAGTTCTGATAAATCAATGGCAAAGATAACAATATTAATATTATAACTAAAGCTACCCCCAATAACACCCTAAAAAGGTTTGTGGATAGCAATATACTAACCATACGAATTAAGGGATACGTAGACTGCTTAACACGTGATGCGGAGGAATAGGGTTGCCCTAGCAAATTGGAAAACCGCCAAGACAATAGTAACGATAGCAGTAGTTCAAGTTATTGGCAAAAGGTACGCAATTGATGGCGTATATAATTTGCATAAATCTATAGCAAAGGATCTATGCACGGGAATTAAAAAACGAAGGCCTCGGAAGGGCGAAGTAAAAGGACCATGAAGGGCCGTAATTGGAATCGATTCCAATACAGATTAATCGGAATTAACAGGGGTCTGGCTTATTATTTACTTACGGTTTAAGAAAAGATTTCAAAGGTTACCACTAATTAATGGCAAGCTATGCTAGCGTATAGACACAAAACAAAAAGCTGCTAGTATTAAAATAACAGTCAAATTCCATACAGTTAAGTAAACTTTACTTACATTAAAGTTAACTGTACGTACTGCAAATTGACTGTAGTTTATAAGACTGCACTACAAGTGCAATGCAATAGGTGCCCACTTTAAAGTAGGGCACAGGCCAAAGCGTTTGGCCATACAAATTAGTGTGTAGACCGACTAGCGATCGGTCAAACTTAGAACTTACACACTACCAATCAAGAATATCAACGCAACACTAGTTACTTCAACTATAGTAATTCGAATCGACTACATTGCAACGATAAAAGCCTACCAACAACTTTCCTTAATTTTCGCCAAAAAAATATGAAAGCATTAACTTGGCTACAATTAACAATATCGATATAGTTAAATCTTAACTATATTTGGAGTAATTCATCCGTAATAATTATATCGCTACTTTAAATCAATCAAATGACTTTCACGAGCTATCGATTTTTGTATAAATATAAAAACCAATGAACGAAGATTTTAACCAATTAAATGAAAGATGAAAGTAGTAAAGAAGAAATTTAAACCAAGGGATCAATATAGTTCCGATGAACCTATTGAAGACTAGGTTAATAATTTGTAAGGACAACTCCTTTACGAATAATAAAAACTTATCGTTATAAGTAGGATTTTCTATAATTTTTATCAATAAAGACAGGTAAAAAAACTAGTATAATATCGTCAGAAACCTAATTTATGAAGCCTCTATCAAGTGTAAAAGGATTATACTAAGCGTGTTGACCTTAGAAATTTACGGTATAATGGCTGAATTCGATATATATATAATATTATAGGAGATATTTAGTATAATTACCAAGCATTTAACTATTCCCTTCATTTTAATAATAGTTTATACCGATTCTAAAAGCTTATTTGAATAATTTTCAAAATTCCGAATTACTAATGAAAAACACCTAACAATCAATATAATAGCATTTCGTAAAGCTTACGAAAATAGCAGAATTAAGGAGTTTCGATAAATTAATAGCAAAAATAATCCTATCGACGTTAAAATAACGATATTGTTAATTGAAGTTTTCGAATGGTTTATAAATAGTAATAAGCTAACTATATATATTAAGGGTTACGTTAATAGGCCATTTTACAAGGTTAAATTACGTAATGGCAAATAAGGATATTTTAACAAATTGAATAATTGCTAGGAAATAAAAGTCGGTGATTTATTTGATTAGGAAAGTTAAGTTAAAGGCCCATATGAATTTGTGGCGAAAAACTTGTTTGTGGAAATTAATAAAGTCAGAACTCAAAATTATAAGGTAAATAAAAGCAATTGAGATTGATTTAGCTGTAAAATCTGTAGGGGTTCCATCCGTTAATGAGGACATAATTCAGTAATAAACAAAAAAAATGGTTAACTATACTAATGTACGTATATAAAATCAAAAGCTGTTAATATTGGAATAGTAGTAATTGCAATACAATAAGTCAACTTTACTTATAATAAAGTGGACTATATTGATTGCAAATTAAATATATTGTTTCGTATATATACTATATTAATTGCAAGTTAAGTATAATATGTGTCGACTTTACATTAAGGCACATGCCAAACAATGAGCTATACAAATTACTATGTAGACCGGTTAGCGGTCTGCTAAATCTAGAACAATACATCCACCACCTGACTATTGCAATACTACTGTTACTTCGACCAATCAAATTCACAACATTGCAACATCCAAAACCCTACCAACAGTTTATATACTTAAGCTCTATCAATACAAGATATTGCATTCTTTGATTCCGTTATTGAAGAAGTGACCAAATAATGGTACATATTACTTTCTCATATTTCTATTCCGATGAATCCAATCCTCTTTAATACTTAATCTTTAGTTTTAAACGCCACCCACGTCTGGCTTATTGCTGTCTTATTATCTGTCTTACAGCTACCCAAAAACACAAAAGAAGCGGCCTGGACACGGGAGAAACGCGGCCTAATGTTTGCTCTTGGTCTAATTTATATAGATAGCTCTAGTCCAGCCTAAATAGCCTGAATCTGATCTGTATCGCCCTCAAGTGTCGAGTGTTGCTATTGCCATCTCTCCATACAGTGGCGAGACAGATGGCGCGCAGGACTGACTCAGATCCCATTTAGTTTCATCGTTCACGCTCATGCTTTTCGCCTTGTCATTATTGCAGATCAACCTGTCTCTCGTGCAGCCCGTCAAGCAGCTTTGTGGATTGGAATTGCGGCACAACACCACGGTATAGCTGTACACATGCCGATGCCTTCCCTTCCTGCATCTGGCCACCTGCACCGAGAATGTAAACGGGGACCCTTGCGTCTCGCTTATCTTTTTGACAGTCCAGTTTTCCGCTACATTATCCCCACAATTGTCAGCCGGTTGTTGGGTGGGTAGCGGTAATATAAGGGGCAAGAATGACGGGTCCGTCCCCACTTACAAGATTTCTCCTCGTCCTTGATTGCTTTGCAGCTCTGCCGGACAGCGATGTACTGGTATTCCCCTGGGGGGTCAGTAACGCTTGGTGTGGTCGGTTTGGCGGCGGCCGGTTTGGCGGCGGCTGCTCCTGCGGGCTGGGTGGGTGTTGCGGGTTTCGGCGCCGGCGACCCCGGGTAACTTGAGAGGATTTGAAAGTCGAAAGACGATGGAATCTCGTTAGGGTTGGCGTTGGCAGCAACGCATTGCTCGTTGATGACGGTTGGCGGTAAATATCCTCTTAGGGCGAGTTCAGAAGAACCAGGCAGAGGATTCGAATAGATGGGAAGGAACAAGGCCGTTGAGGCAACGGCGAACAGGATCCTAGACCAAGACATAGTATACTAGTTTGTGGTGTCAAGCACTGGGTGCATCGGAAAAGAAAAGGGGTTCAGACAGATTGTCAGATGTCACTTGAGATTTCCCGTGGAAGGAAATGAAAACTGCAGATGAAGGTGAACTGATTTTTATAGTCAATTAATCTCATGGAAAACTCAAATGAAGTTCCCCTGTTATCACTTGAGGTTTCCTGTGGAAAGAAATGAAAACTGCAGATGAAGGTGAACTGAGTTTAATAGTCAATTCATCTCATGGAAAACTCAAATGAAGTTCCCCTGTTATTCTTCCCATTCCCTTTGTTGTGAAAACATTAAAGTGCCTTCTTTTAGAAACATTAATGTTAAGCGCATGCATGATGGATGTATGCATGACAAAGCAAATGAGGCCAATTTCAAGCCACTATATTGTAATCTTACACAGCCGTACTGCGTATAGGTAAATATTAGGTCTGAGATAGATTTCGAGGAGGTGGCGTATGCAATTACCACATGCTTTCTGCAGCTATTTCAAGGTCCTTTACACCATCCCTTCCGCGACTATCTACAGGATAACATAAAGGAAGGAAAAGCGAAATTTTAATTTTGTATTTTTTTGTAAAATGTATCAGTGTTGGAACAATAGTGACTGCTATTTTTAGCAGGTCAATTGCAGTACAGTCAGTCAACTTTACTGTAAGTAAAGTTGACTGTACTAACTGCAAGTCAGTTGCAGGTGGAGTGCCCGATTCAGTCTAGGGCACGGGCCAAGCAATTAGCCATACAAATTACAGTGCAGACCGGCTAGCGGTCTGCCAAACCTAGAACAAGACATCCACCATCTGACAACGCAATACTACTGTTACTTCGACCAATCGAATCGACAACGTTGCAACGTCTACAGCCCTACCAACAATCAGTTTTATTTTTTACTTTGTGTACGATTTGCGTTTTCGAAATCGTATGTGCGTACTTAGGTACGTTCTTGTCTGCTGGGGCACCCCCTGTATCTTTGAACTGTGTTTTGGGAAATTGGCGGAGGCTCATAACACGGGGTATGAGGAAACCGGAACAGATGCGGGCCCCAATGGCCCACAACAGTACAAACTGGAGGGCGCCTGCCCTCAAACTCCTCAAAGATTTAATTTCAAGACCGTGAGCGCAGTCGCTTAGTCTATACGGGCGACCTTGCTGACTCATCAGGTGTGCAAGGCAAACCCGTGCAGGATAGCTTGCAAGCTGATTCGTCAGCAAGGTCGCTGTGTAGACTACACAGTACTGCTGAGGGCTGTTAGGGCCCTCCAGCGCCCTGTTCGTTTTGGCGTAGTTCTCAACCTGACAAGACACACCCATCAACCAATCAGTATACATGCTATGTATGAATTGAACTTTTTTGCTACCCCGCCACAATGAAAGCTTAATTGCTACAACAACATGATAATATAAAATAATGGTCTCACCTTCTAGATAGCATACATACGTAGTGCAGTTGTTGCTGATCTATCAGCATGGTTATGGTTGTGGAGGCAAGGGGTCCTTGCCTGCTTACTAACTTAACGCCCTTCCACTCAATGTCGCCCCACCAACGATGAGACTGAGAGACTTCAGAATCACCGTGGACAAGAGACTCAGCCTCGCCCAACCTTCCCGTCCGTGGATATGTAACACTCTGTTCCCCACGTCCAGTCCCATCGCACAATGGCCCGGTCCGACGAAGCAGCCGCGTTCTTCCACGCCGTCTACAGCGCGGTCCAAGAGATCCCGCCCGGCAAGGTCACCAGCTACGGCCACATCGCCAGGATGGTCGGGACGCGTACGTCAGTCTGTCTTGAAGAAGACGACCCCGCTGCCCCATCCGACGCCCTTCCCCTGCCTCGCCTCCCTTTTTCAACGCCGTTCGAGGTGTGACTGACGTGCAGTCGCCCCCTCCCCCACAGCCCAACGGCCCCGCCAGGTCGGCGTGTGCCTGAAGCACCTCACGCGCGACCGCGGCGCGCGCTTCAGCCAGGCCACGGTCCCGTGGCAACGGGTGATCGGCGCCAGGGGAGTCATCTCGCCGAGGTACAGTACCCGTGACCCTACCTTTTCCATCTCCATCTACTGCCTTTCCCCCGTGTGCCCGAACGTTGCGTGTGCTGCTGCTGCTGCTGCTTTGCTTTGCTTTTGCTGCGGCACGGATGGGTGACCTGACGGTGGCGGCCTAGATCGCACCCTGCCGGGGCGCAGCGCCAGGCTGCCGCGCTTCGCGTGGAAGGCGTGGCCGTCACCACCGGCGCGCTGGGGGAGCTCGTGGTGGACTTGGCGGCGTTTGGCTGGTTTCCTGGCGCCTTGCCATCCGAGGCGGGCCAGCATGGGGGATCGGAGGGCGAGGATGGGGATGAGGAGGAGGCGCCGGTCGGTGCCTAGGGCGGAAGAAGGGGTGGGTCTCGGACGTTGAGGGGTAGAAGTGCGTTGGGGGCAAGCCCGCAAACATGTCATTCTACAAACAAGTCATGGGTTGATAGGCCTTGCCTGTTGATAGGCCTTTAGACATCTTCGACCTTACATCAACTTTCTTGGCATGGGTGCACGAACCACCTTGTTAAGAAAGGTAAGGGGCCTACACTGTAAACCCTAACAGTGCCCACTTCCGAGGAAAATTCAAGTTTAGTCGTTCTCAACACCATCACTTCACATGCACCTTATTCCACCACAACCTTACTAATCGGCTTTATCAACACTTGAATCTTTTCCGGCGACCCCATTTTAGTTATGAAGATCGTCGTCGGCCCGGCGCACCGCCCGTGCAGCGGTGCATCCAGAAAATAACCCTCACAAATAATGATTCTGTCCCCCATTACTTGTACCAACGTGGCCCTCCTGACTTGCATTACAATACAACTAAAATCTAGTTCCTTTTATGTTTCAAGGTCTTAAAAGACCTTTATTATAAACGCTTATATATAACAGCTCTATTTATTTATTTATCTATCTATTTTTAAACCGTTACCATTTATACCGGCGTTTTATCATTTAACGGAGCTTTTGCTATCTACTTTACTTTAGATAATTTTGCTTATTATGCCTTCGGTTTTTTACGAAAGACTTTTCTTGGCATACTACCCACTTAGTGGTATACTCCTTTTTACATTCTTTTTGTTATGGTCCAACCTACGATGGTAAGCCAAGTAGGTGCCAAATAGGATTTACTATTGAGGTACGGAGGAAGACTAGAAGGAGCTACCGTGACCTAACGTATAGGGTTCTTGGGTAGAGTCAGTGCCCAACCCATTACGTGCCCTTACACGTGCCGTATACAGACCGTGCCCTATCCGTGTACGAACTGTATCCAGCTTATACCTAGACCGTGTCTTGTCCGTGCCTAAGCCGAACCTAGGCTAGGCGTTATTTATTCCGTTACGTGTATAGTTATATAACTTATAAGCTTAATAACCAACGGTTTGAGTTTATGATATGCTCCTTTCTCTCCGGATATTACAAGGGCTACGACGCTTTTTTAGATAAATATTAGACGCAGGTCATATTCGTTCAATACGCGGATCGAATACAAGCTAGTAATACTACGTTTGATATATTATATAACGTTTCGGCCGGCTTACTTTATATTGCCAACGCCGTATATCGTATTTGTTAATGTGCCATATAAAGTTTTTTTTTTGTGTTCGGCACTGTATAATGTATCCGTTAACGCATTGTATAAGGTATCTTTTTTATCGCCAGCATTATATAATGTACCTATTAACGCACCATATAAGGTATTCTTTTTATTGCCGGCGTCTTATAACGTATCTGTTAACGCGTCGTGTAAAATATTTTTCTTGCCGTCAACACCGTATAATATATTCGTTAACGTGTCGTATAAGGTATCCTTTTTATTGCCAGCACCATATAACACGTTTGTTAACATATCATTTAAAGTTACGCTTTTACTTTTAACGTCGAGTAACGCCCTCCGTATAATACGTAACTTTTGTCGAATTCAGTTCGCCAATCCTTATAAATACGAACGCCTTTATATAATTTTTAAAACTTTTTTCTTTTCTCTTTTACATTATCGCCTCCTCTTTTTTTTCGTTATTATCAACGTAACCCTTTTAACTCTTTTTATATATATTAACTAATTATCCGTGTTAATATATCTTAGCCTTTTTTTTCTAATTCATTATTATAATCGATGTATATAATGGTTTTAACTTAAGTTACATTATTGTCGGCGCCTTTAAAGGGAACGATAAACCTTTTCATAAGGTATATTACCTTGTAATATATTAATACCTTATTATTAACTATCTATTACAGCCCCTTTGCGTTATAGGAGATCTTTTTATCCTTGGAAATAGTAAGAATAAAAATAAACTTTTTATTATAAGTTAAAAACGTTTATATATTGTATATTAAGCAGCTTTTAAACTTTAACATTTTTTTATTTTATATTCTAGTTTATCGTATATAAAAGTATTGCGTATATCGGAAGGTTCATAGCAAAGTAAATTGACAAAAAAATCTTTATAAAAACCCGACTGTTAATTAAGTGCTTTTCGTGATATATTTTAAAGATAAATTTATTTACAACTTTATTTGATTTACGTATCCTTTTACATTAGTTAATTACTACGGTAAAGGATAAGGGTTATATTCTATCTCTCGCGCGTAAACGTTAAGGAGATATCCCGGGTTATCGAAACATTTTTACCTTTTTTTTAAAAAAAATTGGTTAATTAATTTACCCGGTTTCGTAATATCGTTTGGGTGAAGGGATTTTTTATTATATCGATCGTATAAGTTATTACTTTTTTAATTATATGCCTACGTCATTTTCTTTTTTCGGGTCCGTACTTACCTCGGATATTTTTATCGCCTTTTACTATATTGTTTGTTTATAAAAATAGGATGTTTTCGGTTAACTAAACTTTAATACGTAACGTTTTCATCCCGACCCCTTTTAATTACCGTAAAAACATTTTCGTGATTTTAACTTAAAAGGCTAAAATTATATAGTTACACAGGTTATATATTTTATAGTTAATATAGGTTATAGTTCATAAAATGTTACGAGCAACGTTTAGGGCTTAATTATACGATTTCCGATTTCGTTCATATCTTATTTATTAACCTTATATAGAAACGAGCTAATTAGGTTGACCATAAGCGGGCGTAGGATTGTATCCGGGCCGATCGTATTAATCTGGCCTAAATTAACGTGTTATGGTTTTTGGTAACCCTCCTAAAAGGTTATTCTTCCCATTCCGCCCTTCGTTCTACTTTTCGTTAACCGTTATCGTTAGCTTTATTTAACGTCCATTCCTTTTAACGTTATCCTTTATTATTGGTTTCCCCTAACGTCCGTCTTTACTCATATTATTTACCATTAGCTTTTTTCAACGCTCGCTCCTCTTCATGTTATCCGCCCTTTTTAGTGTCGCCTCACGTACGCCTTACCTTTTATTATTTCTCTTTTTCACTGCTTATCCGTTTTCGCTATAATTTTTACCGTCCCCTTTTCTTAATATCGTTTAACGTTCGAAGTTAATCGTAATGAAGATTTTAACATTAATAACGTTAGTGTTCGTTAAACCTAAATAAAAATAATTATAATAAATAGTTAAACCTTTAATAAAACGTAATAAAAGCTAATTCACGGTCGGATATATATTCAAAATGGTTGGATAATGTTTATTTAACTTTACCTACTGTATTATAACCTCGTTTAATAATAAGTTATTTTTTATCTATAAGTAAAGTATTATTTCAGGGGTGTAGGCGGTTCACCTCGCGTTTATCGTTTAATATAAACTTAATACCGTTATCGAAATACCGGGTTATCGTAAACCAGAGTATTTTTATTATTTCGTTTCGAATTCATTTACGTTTACAATATATGAATAATTCTCCAGTAATTTCTATTCCGGTTTATTATAGTTTTTTCACTTAACTAACACGTAACGAATCTCATCCTTTCCCGTTTTTACCGCGAAGATATTTTATACTTTAAGTTTCTTGTATTTACCATCCTTTATATTATGTATTATTGAAATTAGTCCCCGGTAAATATCGGATAAAACTTATGAAAAAAGGGGTTCGAAGTTATTTGTTTAACCAAGTTTATATAAGATACTAGATATTTATTAAGGATATTTAATACGATATTTAACGGGGTTTAAATATCGATTACCCGGTATTAATTATAAAGTTAATCTAGTTTTTTATTCGGGCGGATAGTTTCAATATTACGAAAATTTAACTAAATTTAATCCCCCACTTTATATAGTTTTACCAGATATCATTTACGATTCGTCGTCGTTTTTATTTATTATTAGATAAAAGTTATTATCGTTAAAATTAATTTCGTCCCTTTACGTAAATAAATTAAAAACCTAATAACATGCTCCGTTAAACTGGTTAATAACTTTATATCTTCATTTACATTTAAAATAGGTAATATTTCGTATTTATTTACTAAACGGTTTATATTAAACCCAGTAACCGTCGATTTTCAGTTATTTAACGTAAGTTAATAAGTGGTTAAATACGAAGTTTAATTATATTGCAATAAGGCGATTATGATACGTAAGTATTTTTGAACCTCTTAATTTATCTGTTTAATACCGTTATTTATTTATAAGTAATACATCGTAAATAAAAGTTATTCAAATCCTGTTAAAGAATGAAATGTTGTTTAAAATACATTTATTCAATTTAAATCACGTTTATTAATAATGAAAGTTAAAAATCTAGAAAAGATTTACTATATATTTCGAAAACGTTCCACATACGTATTTACAATTATAAATCACATAACTTTTAATTGGATAAAATTGAAAGGGCGATTAGTAATAATTAGTAAATATCGAAGACCGTGATTAATAGTTAGTAAATCGATTATGAAGTCGACCGAAATATATGTCTAATATTGATCGGGAATAGGAAGAGGTTAAAATAGATTTTACTATGAAGTACGACGAGGTTTCGTCTTGTTATATTACGTGTATATTCGATATAAACGTTGAATATTGATAATCATCCCTTTTTAATAGTAATTTTATTAAGAAACACGAAATAAAATATTTTTACTCAGATGATTTATAATTAGCAAATTATAAGTTTATTTTAGTACTTTCGTTATTCATGATTTCCAATTCGGTAATTATAAACGATTATAATAACGTAATATACCCCTCAGGTTAATCCCGTTATTTACAATTCATATTGATTGTTTTACCTTATATTAAAAACAGTTAACATTTTTGGAAACCGTTAAAAGGTAAATTTTATATAACGGGTTGTTCGTTATTCCCTAATTTTACAATTTCGTTAACGTATCCGAACCGAAAATAAGGAAATTATTCGACGTTAACGTTGCCGGCGGGTCTAATACGGGCCGGGTTCGCGGCGGTATTGCTGGTGCTGTCATAATGAAATCCTTTAACATTATCCCCGATAATAATCCGAACACAAGCCGGGCTTGGGGCGATATCATTTTAACGGTTTTTCGAAAGCCTCCGACCCCCTTTAAAGATAAATATCGTCGTAATCCAATAACTAGGCCTCCGTTTCATTAAAAAAAATACTAAACTCTTCGTAATTTATATTTCTTGAATATATAAGTTTATTCATACTACGGTTAATATAATAATAAAGATAAGTTAAAAAACCAAAGCGCGATGTTTTTTAACCTCGAGTTTATTTTGTAATTTACGAGTTAACGTATCCGAGCGGTCACCTAGAATTACGGGCCTATATCATAAATAGTATTGAAAAAGAGAAAAGACCTCGGCTTATTTAACCTAGCCTTCCAAAATTAATTGTAGTAAATAAAAATACTTTAATTCCTTGTAACTTGTTAAAATCGTAAACAGTATACGGATATTATACAGTTTAAAAAATTACATTTTTAAATAGGATATTACTACGAGGAGTTTCTTATTGTAAATAATATAATCACATTTCGTATCCGTTAATCGTACGGGATAATAAGTTATTAGCTTTAAAATACTATTTTTATTTCATTACGACAAATACCTTTTCAACTCCGTTTCTGAATAATTAATTTTCATTATCATTAGCCGATTTGGATCCTAATATGTTAAAATAAGGGCCCTAATAAAGATATACATTAAAGTTCAAAATACATGTTTTTTCCGCTCCGTTTAAACTTAACAAATACTTTCTATAGTTGGGCGGACGACATAATCAGTTAGATTTAAGAAATTATTAATAGAATTACGATAAAAGTTGATAAAATCTAAAAAACTTCGAACCTTCCGGACCGTACGTGGTAACTTTTACTCGCGGATTATCCGTACTTTCTCGGAGTTAGCCCAAATACCTATTTTAACCGTTATAATAAAGCTTAGGTATTTTACCTTTTCAATTACGAAGTCGCATTTTTTAAAAATTGAAATTAATTTTTGCATGACGAAGATGTTTTAAAATTACGCGAATTTTCGTTATATGATTTTATTTAGTATTTGAAAAAAAAACCTAAAAGGTTGTCCAAATACATTGTAATGAAATTATTTAAAATATTCATCATTACATAATTAATATATCGTTAAAACGTCGTTGGCATTTTTATGAGCTTGAATAAAGGAATTTGCTGTTTAAATAACCTGAACCATGTATAAAACGCCGTTAATTACTTTTGCCTGTGTGTTATTTAAATACGGTAAAATACCGTTTAAATATCTAATTTCGTAAGTTATATTGACTTTAACAATGTATATAGGGTCTCTTTAATTAAAGGTAAAAAGAAACGATTTTACTTTATAATTTTATTTAATACCCGATAATTGATATAAAACCGTTATCCCACCCCCGGTTTATATGTTAACAATACTAACGTCGACGCTAATAAAAACTTCGTTTATACCTACCCCTTATTTACCAACTTCGTAACTTATCGTCGGAGTTTAAAAAGTTGATTTTTTAATATCGAGTATAACAGCTTTTAAAGTCGTTTTAATAAAACTTTATCTTCGTTCGATTTAATATAAATGTAATGGTCTAATTTTCCTTTATATAAAGGTAAGGTTATAACTTTATCTTTATCGAATAGGTTATTAAATATAATTAATTCCGGTAAAAACCATAAATGATCTTTTTTTTAATCGTAGTCGTCGCCGTTATTAATAAAATCCGCGTTATTTCGTTAAAATTAATAATATAAGTTATCCGGGATAAGTCCCTTATATGTTATGTTTTTCGATACGAACGTTACGTTAACTTAAGGAAAACCGAACTTACTATGCCTTATATATTTTCCGTCCTAAGGAATATCGATATTAAGTCGATAACCAAGCCTTTTTAACCTTGAATTACTAAACAGTTACCGCCAGCATTTAAGGTCCCTTATTAATATCGTATCCAAGGTATTTTAAAAATTATATCCCGCGTAATTCTGAAAATAATATATATTAATATCTGGTTCGATTATTTATTTATATTTATACGAAATTTTGGCCATTCAGGTGATACTTTTATTTTACCCTTTTTTTCATATTATTTTGAAATTTCGGAAATATAATAGCCGAATTTACTTTAACTATAACCGTTATATTAAGACCTTATTTATAATATGATAATAATTACAGTTGAAATCAACTTAAGTATTTAAAAAATAGTTTTTTATTTATAAGTATTTTAATTAAATCAAATTCCTTTTTACTCGATTTCATAATTGTTCTATTAAGGTTATATGACTTTTAAACGAAATTGTGTTTAAAAGTTAGGCTTTTTTATCTTCATTAATAAGGAACCTTTCTTTACCTTTTTTACTTAGGTCATATATACCTACGTAAAAGATAATACCGGGCGGAGGTCGTAACTATATTAAAAGTAATCCAATAAAATATAACGTACGTAACGCTCCGAAGTAAACCTAATTTAATATTTATTTATTATCGTTTACGTCGCTTTACGTCGTTAATTTTAAATACGTACTAAATGGGTTTGTTAAGATAACTAATCGCGATATCGAAAAAATTAGCCACGATTACTACAGCCCTTTAATAAAGAAGTTTAAAAGTCATAAACTCACGTTATAACTGTATTACTATCCAGCCGTTAGTTTTAAAAGGTTTTTGTTTACTAACGATTAAAACGTCATTTTAAATTTAAAGACTTTAACTTGTCGGCGAGTTTGCAGTACTTTTTTAGGTGTAATGATCACACTAAATACCCATGAGTATATAGAAGGTGTCAGAGTGTTTATGTTATCAAGAAGGTGTCAGAGTGTTTATGTTATCAAGAAGGTAGCAGAGGTACTGAGTGAACAATATCGTAACCGTGCAAGTAATGATCAAAAGCCGTGAGGCTATTCAGAATATACTGAGACTGAATACTTAGATTGACAACTGAAGAGCTATGAAGGAAATACTATCTATGTAGTGCTGACCGTGTCCTTATATCCTTAATCCTTCATACGCCTTCAGTGCTGAATCATGTTGGATCGAAACATGATCTCAATGATCCTTAATGCGTAACCCTAACCCTAAGGTTGCTGACATAAGAGATATCCCCACCTGATGTGTTAGACATCAGGTTCTTAGTAGCTTAGCCCCATACTAGCCTGTTTTCTGACCCTCCGATGTTCTTGGGTCATAACATTAGGGTTATGATATAGTTTACCCAGTTAATAATTATTGTAATAGATTTTTCGCGAATACGTAACGATACGCGAAAACTTAAGTAATTATATTTTACGGTCGAAGGACAATTTAAGCCGCTTATTTAAGTCCAAAGTATTTCGAACTTAATTACGAATTATATTTATAAGTTTTTTATTATTTATAACCAAACCTTCGAATTCGACCAATACTTTATTCATGCGGTAAGAGTTGTCGAAATCCACCTTAATATAATCGAAAAACTTCCCTATATATTACCTACCTTTGTGTCCTCTGGTTTCGTATTAAACCGTAACCGCTTGTTTTACCGCCGCCGTATAACATTTTTATACGTAAAAAGACTCGTACCGATCTTTTTCGATTTATATTATATTTATTTTTAATATGAATTCGATCGTTTAACGCGTCGTCGTTTACGTAAAAGCAAATCCGTTAAATTACGATTAGTTATGTCGTTTTCGTACGCTTTAAACCGGTGAAAACATAACGTAAATCGCGGCTAATTCGGTTTTAGGTTGTTAAATTTTCGCGATGACTTAACCGAAATCGGAAATAGGGTTGATAGTTGAAGTTTATTAACCCGGTTATTATCAATATTGAATAGCCTACGCGATATAACTTACGATATTTTATAAACGAAAAATATCGGCTTAAATCGGCTTTAAAGAGGTCGGGAGTGTATTTATAAAGGTGGAAAATTAGGTATTCGCTGACGGCTTATTTTCCCCAATAAAGTTAAAGTATAATAACGAATGATTAACGTTTGTTATTAATTCGTTTCTTGTACGTAATATTCCTTTAAAATATAAAAAAAGACTTTAATAATATATTATAATTCAACTTACGATAGTAAGTTAAATAGGTGTTAAATAGGATTTATTATCAAGGTACGGAGGAAGATTAAAAGGGTTTACCGTAACCCAACGTATAGGGCCCTTGGGCAAGGCTAGTGCTCAACCCGTTACGTGCCCTTACACGTGCCATATACGGACCGTACCCTATCCGTGTATGGACCGTATCCGGCCTGTACTCGGACTGTACCCTATCCGCGCCCGGACCAGACCCAGGCCAGGTGTTGCCCATCCCATTACATGTACAGTTACGTAATCTATAGGCTTAATGGCCAACGGCCTGAGTCTATGACACTTTTACACTCCTTGGGTTTGCGGTCCGTAGTAAAAAGGTAACTCGCCGAACAAGTTATGGAGTATATTTTCCTTATCGCCACAGGCTTTCGACTAAGTTATATGTGTTTTACAGGTTCTTTCACTCCTTTAAGACCGCTGTCAGATCTTCGATACGAGTAAGCATCCGTCAAATGGGGACTAAGACGGCCGTACAGCACGGCCTGACGAAGGCTACAGTTTTCATGCCCATACAATGTTATGGGTCTCTAAACTGTAGAGTACCTTAAGGCCTTGGTTAGAAGGCTGGCTTAAGGATCGATTTCTGGCAAAAGCTTTATTTGCGGCTTCGGTATATAAGAAAAATAGTTTGTTCAACGGATTACATAGTATAGTTTGGAAATAGGAATTTTTCGGATAGGGTGGTTGTTGTAGGGTAGAAACAGTTATGTTGAGAGCCATCCCGCCAACATTTGTGTCTTTTATAATAGCAAAGGCCGCACTATACAGGCTATATAGTGGGCACTTCCCAGTGAAAGTGAATTACCCAAAAAAAAAAGATAGGCTGTTGGTAGACCTTTATCATTGCAACGTAGTCGATTCGAATCACTGTGGTTGAAGTAACTAGTGTTGCGTTGATATTGTTGATTGATGTGTTTAAGTTCTAAGTTTGGCAGACCGCTAGCCGGTCTGCACACTAATTTGTATGGTTAAACGCTTTGGCTTGTGCCCCACCTTGAAGTGGGCACCTATTGCACTGCACTTGCAATGCAATCCCACAAATTGTAGTCAATTTGCAGTAAGTACAATCAACTTTACTGTAAGTAAAGTTAACTTGATTGTACTACATTTAACTGCTATTCTAACACTGGCGGCTTTTTGTTTTTGTACCTGTATATTAGCATGGCTTGCCATCAGTTGGTGGCAACCTCTAAAATCCCTCCTTAATCCGTAAGCTAAAAACAACTCAGACCCCTGTCAATTCCGATAAATCTGTACTGAAATTAATATTAATTACGGCCCTTCGTAGCTCTTTTGTTCCACCCTTCCGAGACCTCCATTCCTTAAATTCTGTATATATATCTTTCGCTACATACCTACGCAAATTAGGTATATCACCACTTACATACCTTTTACCAGTTGTTTAAACTACTTTCATTGTCACCATTACCTTAGTGGTTTTCCAGTTTGCTAGGGCAACCCTATTCTTTTACGTTACGTGCCGGGAGGTCTACGTATCCCTCGATTCGTATAGTCAGCGTATTGCTATCTATAAACCTTTTTAGGAAGTTATTAGGAGTGGCTTTAGTTATAGCATGAATGATGTCATCTTTACCATTAATTTACCAGAACTTATCGATTTTCCGGGCTTTGTATACCTTCCTTAAAATTATTAAGTTTATTATTAGGCGGTTTTTATTAATTGTACCTAACTTTAATAGGCATTCATAAAGGCATCGGAAATTAATATACGTTACTATAGGTATCGGTGGTAATTCTAGTTATTTGGTAATAATCTTTAATATACCGTTGATTACTATACCAATGTTAAATCTTGTTATTATACCATAAACTTTCAAAGTTAACATACTTCGGATTACGCGTTTTTATTTGATAAATATCCAATATATAAGGTTTTTGGTAATCTTAAATTTCTCTTTAAACTTATTCTTGTTAACGAATATTATTAGGAAACCGATTTACTATATGAAGTTAGTATTATTAATGAATAACCCATTTGCGAAAATTATTAACTTCGCTTTCATGAAATATATAAAAACCATATTAATTTCTTTTTTACATAATCAATTTATTACTAAATCCATTTATTTAATATATTATAGTTTTCGTTTTATATGTCTTATATTCGTATTGTAATAGAGAGATTATATAATGTTTTTGATTAATATAACATAACGATTTAAGCCATGAGAACCCTTTACTTTAAGTATTTTTGTAATTTTATTTCGTCGGTTTTATCGATAATTGTTAGGCTAATATCTTACCCCTTTTAACTTAAGCTAATATGAATGCCGTTTTTAGCCTCAATACTGTGAATATTACTATATACCCTCATAGATAGTATACATAGGCCAAGTGAAAGTATACTGTATTGTAAGGTGCCCTCCTACAGTGTGCATGATAACATGTCACGCTACAGGCTGCACTCTTGCAAGACGCAGTATTTATTATGCATGGAGCGGTCTGGAATGGCTATTCCAAACCAAACGGCAATGAATGGAGCGTTTTAGAAGAGGTATTCCAAAGTGGTACACTCTGGGTGAGGGCTTATAAGCTCTTACATGTGGCGTATACCTTTGGATGCTTTTTCTTTTAAGAATTATCTTTTATTACTACAAATACTAATTTAACGATTACTTTTTTGAATACCTAATTTAAGTAAAAATAAAGGTTTAAACTTTACCAATACTAATTAGTAGCTGATTCGATCGATTACAAATAGCTTAGGAAAAAAGAGACAGATATAAGTTAAATATCTATAGCGGGATATTATGGCGATTTCAACTGTTTATACTTTAATACTTCGTCTTTACAAAATTTATACGCTGACTTATATAAAGATTGTAAAAACCAAGTGGTTTTAAAAAGGATAACTTTAGTACGATATTATGAACCATTATTTAGTGTTTTATTTACCAAAAGATCCGCTACACCACTATTAACTCTCGTTCGGCGTTTTAAAGTACCAGGGGACTTTTTAGAGGGAGTTCTCATACGTACCAGGCCGCGTAAGCTAAAACCACTAAGTTTTGGAACCCTTCGTTGGGATCCGTTCGATTTTCGATAATCTATACCATTTTTGAAACATAAAAGCGGTTACAAATGAAACATTTAAACCGATCGTTTAATTTAAAAGCGATTACGAACACGTTGACAAAACTGCTCGCCTTAGGAAAAACGGCTACGACATACTAATCCGGACCGATTACCAAACACCAGGTACATAATACACCTTTATACAATTATACTCTCTTTAACCTACCTATTTTCTTATGCCTGCCTACATGTTTTAAGTTTTCCTACGTTTACTTAATGTATTTCAAATTTAATTTTTACAAAGTTTAGGTTTTCATAACCGTTTCATTAGCGTAACGTTACCAAATATTAACAAAATTAATTTAAAACGTTTAACTAATTTTGTGGTTACGTTTTATTTACGTATTATTTAAATTTTATTTATATTAGTAAACGTTATTAACCATTATTTGAATTACCTCAAATATTTTATTTACTTTACATTTACCGTTTATAAAACAACCACCTTAAACTTTGAAATTCAGACGTACCTAAACATAACTACGGCGCAAAATTACCAATTTACGCCACTTTGGAATATTACTTAACCGCCCTATAACACTTATAACTATAGCCCTAATATTAACGACACTAAAAAAGGCTAACGTTTACTTCGACGTTTTAGTTGAATATAGGAGAATTAAAAAGGTTATAATACATTAAATCTATCTCAGCCTTTCTGATAATACCATCAATATACCAGTAAAGAAAATAGACACTTGTATAGCAAACATATACATCTTGGCCGTTATATTTCGCTATTAAGAGGAAAAGGCCTAAGGATCTAACTTATAAGATGATTTCTATAAAAGCTTCTTAAATTGGACGTTAGGTATGTAACAAACAGTAAATATATTATTATTAAAGCTATAGGAATTTAACTATAAACTAAAAGAGTTAATACCCTAAGGGGTAGGAATGGCCGCCTTATAAAAGCCTTATTCGAAATAACGTAACTTACTAATTTACCATATTAAAAGGATAAATATTTATACCAAACAGAATTTATAAGAGGATATTACCTAATGAAATATGAGAAACAGTTAATAAAATAGCGGGGACGGGGCGTCAAACAACTTAATTTTAAACCTATACCACAAGTCAGAAATGAAGGCCCCAAAGAAAAAAGAACAACTACAGTCTATATTAACTATATAAATACAATATACTCCTACACTGAAATATACTATAAAATAAAATAAAATACTAAATTACTTTCCAAATACTAAAAACAGCCCACTCTATTATAATGGGATCGGCCGAAAGACAGAGAATAACCCATTTTAGAAAACTACGATCGGCTTTAATACAAAGAATAACCTGTTTCAAGAAACGACGAACGTCATAAACGTTAATACGTGCCTTACAGACTAATACCCGCTAACTACGACCCCTATCATAACCTCCTACCATACCGTTTCCCTACTAATAAGAGCGACCTTACAAAGTTAATCAACTTTACTAGGCTTTGGAATAGAGATAACAATTACAACGGAGAGCCGTACAACGTATTTAATAATAAAATACGCGTTATATTTAATATATATAAGAGATTAAACGTTAAATTCTCATAATTTTATATTATTTTACCCGGTATATCATTTGAGCAAGCGAAAGAATAGTATACATACCACCTTATATAGGTTGATACATTTGTAAAATATTACAATCACCTTGAATGCCACTTCGATACGAAGATTAACTATGAACTTTACGATAAAAACTGAATTGGTAAGACTTAGGAATTCGTGAAAAACCAATAAGAAAACGCCGATAAAAACCTATAGGAAATCCTTACCGCCTTATTAGATAAGTTCCGAAAGTACCAGGTAGCCTTTAAACCGGAATACAAAGGTGACAAACTGTTTATCTAAGTAATAATAAAAGTGTTAGTAGGCCTTAAACGTTGCAACATCGTTGATTCGAATGGTCTTCTTTAAAGTAACAGTAGTATTGCAGTAGTCAGATGGTAGATGTATTGTTTTAGGTTTGGCAGACTGCTAGCCGGTCTGCATTGTAAATTGTATGGCCAAGTGCTTGACCCATACCCTAGAGTGAAGTGTAGCGTACTACACTCGACTTACACCTAATGCGGTAAGTCTGCACAAAGTGGTACACTTACAGTACAGTAAAATTTACTATAAGTAAAGTTAACCTATTACATTATATGCAATACTATTAAAATAATGTTCCAATACTGGCGGATTTTTGTTTTTGTGTCTGCAAGCTAGCGTGGTTTGCTATTAATTGGTAGTAACCTTTGAAATCCCTCCTTAATTCATAAGCTAATAACAGGCCAGACCCCTATCAATTCCGATTAATTTATACTGGAAACAACCTTAATTACGGCCCCTTATGGCTTTTTTTCTCCATCCCTCCGAGCCCTTCATTCCTCAAATGCTGTGTACAAATTCTTCGCCACAAACCTATATAAATTAAGTACGCCACCACTTACATACCTTTTTCCAGTAGTTCAAATTACTAATATCGTCATCATTTCCTTGACGGCCTTTCAATTTGCCGGAGTATTCTTTAATATTAAGGATTGGGCGGTCTACGTATCCTTCGATTAGTATAGTTAGCGTATTGTTATTTACAAACCTTTCTAAGGCGCCATTAGGCGTGGCCTTAGTTATAGCATTAGCAGAGTTATTTTTACCGTTAATTTACCAGAAATTATCGATTTCCAGGGCTTTATATGTCTTCCTTAATGTTATTTCGTCTATTATTAAACGTTTTTTATTATTTGTACTTAATTTTAATAGATATTCGTAAAGGCTTCGGGAATCGATATATACTACCACAAGTATTGGTAGCAAATCTAGCTGTTTAGTAATAATCCTTAATGTTCCGTTAGCCATCACGCCGATGTTAAAACCTACCATTATATCGTAGACTTTAAAGGCCAATACGATCCAAGTTATACGCTTATATTTGATAAATATCTTATATATAGGGTTCCCAATAATCGTAAACTTCCCTTTAAACCTATCCTCGTTAACGAGTATTATTAGGAATCCTATTTACGATATAAGGTTAGTATTATTGGAAAATAACCTATCCTCAAAGATTATTAGCTTCGCTTTCGTTAAATTTATAAGAATCATATTAATTTCTCTTTTTACGTGATCCATTTACTCCTAAATCCGTTTATTTAACTTATTAAAGTTTTTATTTTGTAGGTTTTATGCTTATATCATAATGGAAAGATCGTACGATACCTTCGGTTAATATAACATGACAATATAGGCCGTATGTACCTTTTGCTCCAGGTATTTTTATATCCTTAACTAACGTTTCAACTGATTTACACTTTTAAAGGCCTAACTTTTCGATAGCACATTATTCCGCCGTTATAAATCCAAAATCGCCGAGAAAAAGGGTATCATTAATTTACATACCTACGATGCCAAAGTCTTTGCCTTTTATAATTAATAGGTGCGAGTCAAATATTAAAGTCTTTACGCCTAGCCTATTTTTAAAGTATACCTAGTACGTTAAAAACCAGTTGAATTTAGCCTTGATCAATCCGTATAAAGGCTTGATATAATATATTATCGTGTTAGCCAGAAACTTATCCCCTATTCTTCAAGGTAGTTTTAGTAGTATAATTCGCTAAAGATTGATGGTAGACTACATGTATGTTTACATAATATCCTGGCTATTAAGTGTAAATTAACCTTTTACGCCAGTAGTCAAACTGACAGTAATAATTACGATTAAACGCTAGCTGATATTCTGAGTTATAAGCGATTAAATGAGGATTTAATCCTTACCCTTATCACCGTATCCTTAGGAAATTAACCGTAACTTTTCGTACGGCTAGTCTATAGTTTTGCTTTTGACCTTTTAAATTATCCTCAATTTAAAAATAGTAACATCTTAAAGTTTAAATTACATTAACGGTATAAATTGTATACCTTTTTATAACAAAATTCCGTTAATTTCTATTTACTTACTTTCATTAAAAGCTTTACCCGATATATTAATAATATCTTCGGCACGTAATTTAAGGGCAAGTTTTCCGTTCAACATTTCCTTTTAAAATACGTACGTCGTTGTATATACCCTTCCAGGCCTATAATCTTTATCTTCCTCCTCTTTAGCATATATCCTTTTTTTTAGGTAGTCTTTTGCGCTATCAACATTCCATCAGCTTATGAATAATCGGCTCGGGAAGGTTATATTAACTAATTCGCTCGGATCGGAGGTTATTAAATTCGGAATCTTTATCAAATTTAATAGGTCTTTTATAGGGCTTAACTTATATAGCTCGGAAAATTACGGGATCGTTAGCAATTTCAACCACCACGTTTAAGTTAGTAATACTTAAAATCTTATACAGCCTATCTCATTTGCCTGATTTACGCTACATAAAGACTTCACTCTAAAAGGGGAGTAAAAACACGTTTATTATTAAAGGTTCATTTCTGGTGTTAAGGGTATTATTAATCTGGTGACGTATCAATTCTTTCCTCAGTTCTTTTAATACTTTTCTATATGCTATAATACGCTTTTAGATGCTTAACGAAGGTAGATACTCAACTATTATACGAAGGTAAGCTCCAAATACCAATAAAGTTAATATAAATCCGTTAAAGCTAATAATATTGTTAAAACCTTTTACTACCATTTAAAAGCGTGCCTTTTAACCTGTAAAACTTTCGATTTCTAATATAAGAATATCGTTTACCCTTTATAGAAAGGCGTATACCTTTTTAACCTTACTAATACTCTGGTAAACTTTTACTGGGGCCTATTTATACTAAATCTCCATTAACTTTATATCAGCTTAAAACTTTATGGTAATAAAGTTAATACCGGTATTATGAATTAATACATTTGGTGGACTAAGGTACTTATTAATGTATAAAGTAAGTAATATTTCCTATATTTCTTTCGCCGTAATAGTTTTAAGAAACTTGGCGCTGTAAAAAGCCGTAATAGAGTCCACGACGTATAATATTAGCTTACCGTTTAAATCAAATACATTTACTAAAATTTTCGAATTAAATTTTTAATTTTCCTTTAACGTAAACTTAAACTTTAGAGGGCTTAGAAGTATATTTGATAGTGGTGATAAAGGTGTTTAACTACCTTTAAAACAGGCAAATCTACATTTTCATAACAAATTGCCTTTAAAACCTTATACAACCTATTAGTTATCAGGTGGTTAAATTTACGATATAATTAACGAAGTTTTACCTTTATTAAGTTTAACATTATTACCTTTAATATTCAAAAATTAAACTAGAGGTAACCCAACTTAAAGCTAAGTGAAAACCTCTTACCGGCCTTAATATGTATCAACTTATTAGTCTAAATATCAATGTCAACGCCGAGGTTTTTTATATTTTTAAGGTAAAGGAGGAATGGAGTAGGGGATTTTAAAATATAGAAAATAATAGAGTTAACAACAGTCTTTACTGTCGTTGATCCCAGTGAAAATATCTTTTTCCTAAGACTAAAGCCAACTTTAGCCTTATCAGTATCCGCGTAGTCAAATTCCGTAACGGTATCCGTATCCCTTCGTAACGCGATGTACTACGAATAGCCTCCTATTAAGTACCGTGCTAACCTTATATCCTGCATAATTCCCTAAAAAAATTACTTCGCGTACCGGTTTTAAATAGTAAAAAGTTATATAAGGCTAAGGTCTTTATCGTTATAACAGTAGTAAGGGCCTTTACCTATAAGGCGGTATAAAAATACGTGGTCGGTTAGTTATTACGTGGCTTTTGGGCTAGTACCAGTATTAACGCAAATATCTTCGTGTTAACCGATAGCCTTCGGCTTATTTTCCTCCTCCTTAACTTCACTTCCTTTAAATTACTTAATACGCTTTATATAGTTCTATTCTAAGATAAAGGAGTATTACGTTTAGTACATTACCTATTTTATGTTACGCTCGACGGCAATATGACATATTAACCAACAGCCTTATTTGCCGCAAATCTAACATTTCTTAGAGTTTAAGTTAAACTTGTTTAGCCGACTTCAAAACCTTGAAAAGAGTTAATACCCTTTTCCGTAGGTAAAGGTCCGGACCCTTTATTAACCGTATTTTTCGGGTCATCCGTACTGTCGATTAATGTAATACGAATTAAAAAGATCTTTTTCGTTACTAAATTCCGGAGCTTATAGGTATATACCGGTCAAGCCGAAAATTCGAATAGTTACGGTTTCCAACGAGAAACGTAGTTAGCCAAAAAAAAAAAAAAAAAACCTCTTCATAGGTGGTATCAGGGTATAAGGCGTATTCAAACTCCTTGTAACCCGTAACTGCCAGTCGAAACTACTAAAGTAAGGTGCCTTCGTCAGCTCCCACGTTCCCAATTACCTATTAGCAAAATATTAATCTATTAAGCATTTAACTTAAAATGTTTATTTCATTTTCGGTTACTTTTTTATAATCTAATATGTAAAACTACTTAATGATATTCTAATTCGTATAATATTGGGTAAGGTTTATATTGTATTTGAAGTAACCCTTTATATTATTGTATATTTCGCGAAACGAGTTATAATTCGTAAAGTATTGAAGGTAATAGTCCTTAACCCATCCGGTAAAAATACTGGGAAACAACGAGTTAAAACCTAGCAGCTTAATTTTTATTTGGCGATAAATGTTAAAGAATAGGTGTAACTTAACGTCAAGGAGGTTATACGGCTTACCGTTATACTTTTCTTTGCCTCCCCAAATCTTAACTAACGTGGTAATTACTGTATAATCTGTATCTTCTATAAAGACGCATCGAGGGGAAAGTATAACATATTGGTCGTAATTCTCACCTAACTGAGGAAAAGACTAAGGCTGTTACTAGTATTGGTAAGCAGGATAATTACCTTTAGCTAAGTTTAAAGGGAAAAAGCCGATAGTCGTATCCATAGAAAAATTGCGTATGAAGTCGATCCTTTTTCGATTTAGCTATTAAAACTAGACGTGTTAAAAGGTTTAGGGGAAATAGGTTTAGGGGTTTCCATCGCGATGGATTTAACGATAATTCTTTTGGTGTTAAGGGGTTCGGCGGAGCTTTTACTTAATGGACTAGTGGATTTAAAGACTTAAGGCGTATAAATTCATCGATTCCTCGTATGTTTTTATTTAGGCTTAGGTAGATATTTATAAACGTGCATATGGGCATTAAGTATTACTACTGTTAGTAATCCCTTTCCCTTTATCTTCCTAAATCCATTGTAAGTTTTCATTCGTAGTGTACTCGTAAATTATGTCGGCGAGGTTGCCGTTTTTGCCCACCTTTAAGGGCAGTAAAATATTTCGTCGGTGTAAGTTAGCTCTTAACCTGACTTTAACCGAATTTTCTATCTTTTTCCACATATCTAAACTCTAATTCCCCAAAAAACTGGATATAGCTGAAAAAATCTTTAATACTTGTATTTTGATCGTTATAGGTAACGTCGACGATAAAGTAACCGACGTAATTGGTAACATACTCGGGGGTAGAGTTTTTGTCCACTTCTTTAATCCAAAGGTTTTTATTGTAGTACTTCGTGAAAGTGGTACCGAAATCCTTAATTACCTTTTTTTTGTTCGAGATCAGTAATGGCTTTAAAGTGAACACTTGCAGTAAACATCTTGGCGTTTCGGCTTATGTAGGGCTTGGTGGTGGACTTGGTGATTCTTAGGTGTGTGGACTTAGTGTTTTAACTTGGGATCGCGCAACGTATCTTTCTTAGCGTAACTTGGTGATTCTGCTTAAAGCAGCGAACTTGACGATTGACATGGCGTAAGGAGTGAAAAGAATTAGGTAGGGCAAAGGTTTTGTATAGGAGGTAAGGTCGGAAGTCGTTAATAGTGTGAGTTATTTAGCGTAAGGACTTAGTCGTTTTTCTTACAATAGTAACACCCGTAGTAGTACTAACTTAGCCGTTTGCCAACTTGCCTGCTTAGAGACTTTTAGGCGGTTAATCTCAACACTTTTTCTTCAAGACTGGTTCAGTAAAAGTTTCTTGGTATTTTCGATAATGGCAATACCGTTGCCACTTTCAAGGACCTATAAACAGCAGACACACTTAAAAGTCTTCCTTTTAGCTACCTGTGAACAGCTGACGTAGCCTCAGGGCCTTTCGTAAGAATCTTCCCTTTACCTTACTCAATTGCAAAGTGTAACTGAAAAGTAGCTTCTTCTTCTACTAAGCCAATCTGTTCTTAACCTAATAAACAGGTAAGCACTGATCAGTGTTGGTAGGCCTTAAACGTTGCAACGTTGTCGATTCGAATGGTCTTCTTCGAAGTAATAGTAGTATTGCAGTTGTCAAATGGTAGATGTATTGTTTTAGGTTTGGCAGACCGCTAGCTGGTCTGTACTATAAATTGTATGGCTAAGTGCTTGGCCCATTCCTTAGAGTGAAGTGTAGCGTACTGCACTCGACTTACAACTAATACGGTAAGTCCGTATAAAACAGTACACTTGCAGTACGGTTAACTTTACTGTAGATAAAGTTGACCTACTGCACTACATGCAATACCATTGCAATACTGTTCTAACAAAAAGCTTACTGCGGAAGCCCAGATTTTGACCTTACATTTTTTAAACCGAAAAAAGACCTAAAGACTTTTTATAAAAACCTTGAAAAATCGTTTAAACCCTTTATAAGCCGATAGGCAAACCTCTAATTAATATTTATATTTCATTAAACCAAAAACAAGGATTAAATTACCAAAGTTTGCCTTACCGAAACTATTTACCACGTTTTAAATCGAAAATTTAAAGTTTATCTAAAGTAAAACAAGTGCTTAAAATACAGGTATTAAAGAGAGAACCTTAATTATAAAGGATAAAAACGATTGTTTAAAAAAAAGAAACGTACTTTAATAATAATAATACTTATAAAAAGGTATACGAAGCCTCGTCAGTTTGTAAAAGTGGTATATCGTATACGGTAAAATCGATTACTAGTTTATAAACCACCTTGATTACAAATAAATTCGGATTAAACGACAATTTTAAGCCGGTTATATATTTGAGGATCGGATAAAAGCCAATTTTATAATACATATAGCCTAATATAAAGGCATAAATATCGGATTGAACGCTTACCTTTACGAAGATACATCTAGAGAAAACGACACTAAGGGTAATAATACCTACCTATTAACCTAAGACGATAAATCCGCCTAACGTATTTTTTCCGGTTTATAAAACGCCTCTTTTATATATATTACAGGCCTAAATTACGTAAACGAAATGCGTAACGCCTATATAATGTCGTGATTTACGTTTTCCAACAAATATAGAAATAGGTTTCAGGGTATTATGCCTAATATTAACGTAACCGAAATCTCAACGACCGGGAAACGGAAATTCAATACGTTTACGGCGAAGTTTCCGAAGTTTTAGCTAGACCGAATAGGGGAACACCGAAAGGTCCTATTTAGTAAAAACAAAACATTATCGTTCAGAAAGGTCGTTATAAATACGCGTTTCGGATCGATTAAGTATCACGCAATAAACTTTAAAATACTATTCCTGATTTTATTAACTAATATAAATAAGCTTGAAATTAAGGTTCAGAATACAACTAATTAACTTATCCGCGCCTTAAATAGCGTATTCGTACCGCTTCGACTTAAGTTCGACTATTCGTGGTTTTTTTCAGAAACACGTATAATTAAGGATATTGTTGTAATGGTATTACATACAGTGCAGTAGGTCAACTTTACTTAAAGTAAAGTTGACTATACTAAACTATAAGTAGATTGTATTGCTTTATGGAGACTTACCGCATTGGGTGTAAGTCGAGTGCAGTATGCTGCAATTCACTCTAAGGTATGGGCTAAGCACTTGGCCATACAAATTACAGTGCAAACCGGCTAGCGGTCTACCAAACCTAGAACAATATATCCACCATCTGACTACTGCAATACTACTGTCACTTCTACTAATCGAATTGACAATGTTATAACGTTTAAGGCCTACTAATACTAATTAGTACTTACCTGCCTATTAGGCTAAGGACAGATAAGCTAAGTAAAAGAAAAAGTTACTTTTCGATTACGCTTTAAGTTATACTACCGTTGAGGTGAAGGAAAGATTTTTGCAAAAGATCTTTACTGTTACGTCGGTTTTCACGGAAATGGGTAGAAAAGACTTTTAGGCTACGTCAGTTTTCATAGCAGTTTAAAAGTAGAGATGATATCGTTATCGAAAACATTAAGAAATCTTCATTAATACTTTTTAAATACATTAAGATTAATTGTCAAAAGTTCTAAAGTTCAGCAAGTTAGCCAACGGCTAAGTTAGTATTACTACAAGTGTTATTACTATTAAAAAACGATTAATTCCCTACGTCAAATAACTATAATAAATAAACCTCGCCCTTTATCTATAACCTTTAATAATAAACGACCTTCAACTTTATCTTTTACACCAAACCTTGCCTTTACTTTATTTTTTTTCTATTCCTTATATCACTTAAATCGTTAAGGTCGTTGACTTAAGAGAAAATATCAAGTTACACGAAAAACACGACTTCACGCTGAATCGTTAAGTTCTTACGCTACTTTACGATAAAAATACCAAGTATCTACGCTAAAGATTACCAAGTCTTTAACTTGATATTCCTTTTACAAGTTAAACTATTAAGATAACTCCAAATTAAGAATATATAAAAAAGATGAAACTTTCGAAATAATCTTTGTTAATCATTATAACCAACAACTCTAAATTACGGATATTAACGAGACTTCAATTCAATCCAACTTAACCAACTACGTTGGCTAGTATATTATCGAGACTGATTTTGGTAACGACTACGGCTGCAGTACCCGCGCTTTCCGAGACTTTCAAGAGTTCTTTAATTCCTAGAATTTTAATATGTAGAAGATAATTTAACGTTCGGTTAAATATAGGTTAAAAAAGGAGGTTATATGCCGTACTATTTACATTCCTAACAAGACACTATTACGACTGACAGAAACCTTTTTTAAACTGGCCTAATAAGAAAACTACCCTTAAAATCATAATCCTTAAAACCTCTAGGGAAAAAGAAAAGGCATTAAAGGATCCTAACGCCAATATACACGTTTTAGGGGATCTTTAATCTACCTTTAGTTAAGTTAAGCCTTTTTACGCGTTAGCGATAAGGAACCTATTAATTTACTCGGTAATTTGGTACCCCTACGTAATAACGTGGTGTACGCTCTTAACGGCGATAGAACACGTAAAGTAACGGCTGTGAACGCGGCTAAAGGTATTAATATTGACACTTTTTACTAGTTAATTAAATGAAATCGTCAACCTTTTTAAAACCTTCAAGTATCTATTACCGTTTAACAATTTACTTGTTTAACCCCTCAAAAACCTTTCCCCTCCAGATTTACCTAAGCGTTGAAACTTATTACAGGTCTTATTATAGGGCTTTACCCCTCGGGTTAAGCAACTAACAATTACCCTTAACATTGTATCTCGGAGGCTTTAAAGCTTAAACTACTAGGAAACACTAATTACAGTTAGGACGATTATCGCGACCTTCCTTTAAGACCTGTTGAAATAGTTAATATTAATTATATATTTATGAAGGACTTCGCTAAGATTTAGGATAACATAAAAAAGTATGACGGAAAGCTTTATAACTTCCTCTATACTAGGATAATGTTCTTTTTAAATATTTGTAAATGGATAGAGGTCTGTCCTTTTAATTTTCACTTACTATTTCATGAAATTCTTATAGGGTATGCAAAGAACTATTACCTAACTTTTTTGACATAAGCATTTACATTTCGCGAAATCTATAATAATATAAAGGTTCACTTCGAGTACGACGTCCACCTTACGTAATATTATACAGACTGGGCTACTATGAGGTGGATTATAATGATGGTAAAGAAGAAAAAAAGAGGAAATACCAATAGATATGTTTAACTAGATGTTTAATAAGTCGGTATTATATTAAAAGGTAACGGAGAAGGCTTATGTTAGCGAAGCTATACCTCATAAGCAGGTACGGGTAAAATTTACGGGCGTTAACTAGTTCGAATACTCCTTATAATACTTAGATACCATTTACGAAGACTTTTTTAGCTAGTTACGTTTTTCGCTTACCACTGTAATAGCTCATATACCAAATTCGCTTGATATATACTCCTAAGCCGGCAACTTCCTTAACGTAAATAAAGAAAACCTTACGGTAGTTAACTAAGTCGACCATAAGTATAGGCGTTTATAACGCTTAAGGTTTATCCTATTAACCTTAACTTTAAATTAAAGGCAGTAGCTACATTAGTGCTAACAAGGCTAAACCTTAGGCGAAACTGTTAACCGCTAGTACTATCGTCGTAATAATAACAAGATATATTAGATTTGTGGCAAGTTTGACTATTAATTAACTTGTTACCCCCCTGCCGAACGTAATAACCGAAAGGTAATATACTATACCTAGTATTCTATTATTTAGAAACAGGATTACTTGGAATAAATCGTAAACGTTAAAGGCAATAATCTAGTTAATGTCGTCATTAACTTTTCCAAAAAAAATTAAGTAGTATAAAAATATTACTTCCGGTACGGCCTAATAACTAGCTGACTACGACTTTTTATACCGTTTAGGTAGTAAAGACCCTTACCTTTTCCCTAACATAGCCTCTAATCTTTCATATACCTTTAACTTTCGCGATCGTTACGCGAACTATACGTTTTAAGGTATCATATCAGATAAAGAGGCAGCAAGGTACTTAACAGAAGCTATTCGTAGTATATAACACTACGAAGGGAAAGCATTATAGTTACTAAACTTAATTGTTACGATATTGACAAGGTTAAAATAAGCTTTAGCCCAGGCGAATAACTATCTTTATTAAGGACAACGGTAATTTAAACTGTTTTGAAAGTAATTACATTTTATATCCTTAAGTCCCTTACGTCTTTCCTTTTTTGTTTGGAGGATATAAAGACGTTTGGCGTTAATGTTAACGTCAACGTAGATAAAATAGTTAAAAACAGTTAGAGGTTTTTACTCTCCTTCAAGTGGGGGCACCTATGGTTTTATCTTTAAGGCCCTGAAGCAGTGGTATTAAACCTGATAAAGCCTGAAATACTGTAATTATACCGGTGTTTTAACTATTTAGCTATTAACAGGTTATAAAAAGTTTTAAACTTCGTAAGGCATAACGATGTATAATACTTTGCTTTAAAAGCTATTAAAAGGCTACGCCACCACTATTAAACGTATACCTAAACCTTTCGGAGATTTAAATTTACATTAAAAGACGATAAGGACTTTAACTACATAATTTTTTATTAATATTTTTTACCTAAAAATAAACTTGTTTTTTACGTCATTGACTTCGTAACCTTTTTTTATGAAGCTAAATTTCTAAAGTCTCTTTCGACAAAAGATATGTAGAAAATGTTAAGTATATTGTAAATTAATACGTACTTAGGTCTTCCTAATGTCGTCATCTACAATACTAATACCAACTTTGCGGTAGCAAAGTTTTAAGCAGATACTAAGATAATAGGTATCCAGTATAAATAGGTACCTGTAAAAACCCATTAAATTATTAAAAAGGTTAAAAAGATACACTCTCTACTTCACCGAATGTATAATATCCTTACGTTAAAAATTAAAAGTTTTATGGATCCGGAATCACACCTATAGATAGCAGTAAAAAACCTTAACGATACCGTGGGCCCTAACAACTTAGTGCCAAAGATCCTGGTCTTTAAGGAGTACCCACGCCTAACAAGTAGATCTCCGCCCTTAATAAGTATTTAAAAACATATTACGGCCTATAATAAAGCTTTAAGGGTACTGCGAAAAAAATCGGCACGCCGTCAGGTTAATAATTCCTTTAATACCAAAAACGGTCTTTTAACAATCGACGTGCTTTTTTTGCCGTTATAAAGTGAAATACTCGTGTAGCGGAAGCCAGGAAAATGAAAGGGCCCATATAAGATATTAAGTATCGTAAACTTTAAAATAGTTGTTAAAACTGCTAACGGTTTTATATCTTTCTGAATTACGCAAGTCAAACCCTACATTAGGGGTACTGAAAATAAAAACCCTTAAGCCTTTTAAGTAAAGCGACCGAGCTAATACGAGCTTCCTTTACCCGTTATTAATAAACTAATAAAATGTCGCCAGCGCGGACGACTCCGAAAAAGAAGAAAAACGTTGAAAAAGAGGAATACATACCAGGCCGTATTTATAATATTGCTTATATAAGCAGGAAAGAAAAGGATAACGAAAACTTGGCAGTGAAACTTAGGGTATAAAGGATTATCAAAACCTTCGGCAAACTTTTTGAAAAAAGCGACGAGATCGAGACCAACAGCCTGTTAACTCGAAAAGTTGTATAATTTGTACCGAAGACCGACTTCAATCTGTAAGACCCGAACGTTACGATCTTTAAGTCGAAGATTATCCACAAGGTTAAGGGCAAAACTACGGGGCGACCGTATAGAAAATTACGATTAATCGCTTAAAGATACGGCAATAAAGGTAAAGACCAGATTTCTATATAGTCATTAATAATTTAAAAGGTTAGCTAACGCCTGGTATTTACTTTAATAGTAAGTTTGTTAGCCAGACCTAAAAGTGAATTCGTATTTAATAGTCATAACATTATGTAAGCCTATACGTAATTAATAATGGATTTATGAAAGATTGTATTGCTTGAACTGCCACAGGAGTTACATACTATGTACCCTTTAGAAAAGGTAATACTGTATATTAAACTACTATATAGACTATCTAAAGTAGGTATTTACTAGTTTTTAACCTACCAGTTGTATTTTAAATATCGGTTAACAATAAAGTCTTTAATATACGATCCGTACTTACTAATAACGTAAGAAAAGAACTTCGGTATAGTAGGTATTTAAATTAACGATACCCTTTTCATCGAAACGACTGGCTTCATAACGTTAAAACAACAAGCGATTAAAAACTTTAAATACTAAAACTATAAACCAGTAACAAAGCTAACGGAAAACAATTAACTTAACTTTGATAAATCGTTAATCCGTATCCTTAGTGTTAATTCCGGCCTCAGATTTCACTAAAAGAGCTAGGACGTTATTTTGGTTACAATTGATAAGATTAACAAAGCTAGGGCTTAATAGTACCTGGAGCAACGTGTTCAATGTAGTTATATTTCTATCTTATACTAATTGGAAGCCTTTTACGATTTATTCATTACGGTACAAGTACAAATACCAACAGATAAAGACTTTGACCGGCTAAATAAGAAACTTGAGTAACAGATGCGAAACTTAAATCGCGGGATTAATATAGTGTTAATCTACCTTTTAAAGGTTAAGTCACTAATCTTTAAGGACGGGTTTTTTACAAATAACACTGACTTATATTTACAAATCGGCTTTCTAATAACCCTTGTTAACGAAAATAAGTAGGAAAATCAATTTAATATTATGGGTAATCTAATCTACTAGTCCTTCGTTAAATATAAAAAGATTACACAAAGCGTGTTAAAATCGGAGATCTATGGTATAATAATGGGTTTTAACGTAGGCATAGCATTATGGAATACCCTTAACCTTATTACCAAGCAGCTGCGAATTACTACTATTCCAGTGGTAATCTATACAAACTTAGAAAGCCTTTTCGAATACCTTTTAAAGCTCGGAGTTACTAGCGAAAAACGCTTAATAACTGAAGTAATAGCACTCTGTAAAATATATGAGGAGAGAGAGATCAAGGAATTCCGATGGATCGATAGCAAAGATAACCCCGCAAATACCAAAACAAAGGCGGCTCTAAATAAATCCCTAGAAAGTTTTATGAATAGTAATAGGATAACTATACGTATCGAGGATTACGTTAATAGGCCGCCTGGAAAGCTTAAGTTATATAACGGTAGACAGAGATATATTGGAAGATTTGAAGACTGTCAAGAGATAAATAATGGTAATGTGTTTGAATAACACAGGTAAAGTAGAGGTTTACGAAAGGCTGTGGCAAAAGAACTTTTTATAGGAGTTAATAAATTTGAACCTCGGGAGCAACATCGTAATTAAGGTCAAATGAGGTTAATTTGCATGCAATTAGGTGTAATACAGTATGGAAGTCAACTGAAATTGATAGGGGTTTTGCTAGTTGAAGAAAAAGAATTTTAGTGGTAATCGGGAAGGATGAGTCAGTTACACTAGCGTACGCGTACAAACTAAAAAGCCACTAGTATTGAAATAGTATTATATGTAGTGCAGTAGGTTAACTTTACTTATAGTAAAGTTGACTATATCGAATTACAAGTAGATTGTATTGCTTTGTGGAGACTTACTGTATTGGGTGTAAGTCGAGTGCAGTACGCTGTACTTCACTTTAGGGCACGTACCAAGAAATTTACCATGCAAATTATAGTGTAGACCGGCTAGCGCTCTACCAAACCTAGAACAATACATCTACCATCTGACTACTACAATACTACTGTTACTTCAACTAATCGAATCGACAACGTTGCAACGTTTAAGGCCTACCAACAGCTATTTATTTAATATAGCCGGAATTACGGATTTTAAATCGACGATTTAGACATCTGGTTATAAAACGACTTTTACGTTTACTCTACGCCGCAGAATATACGAATGTAAAAAAGACCGTATTTAAAACTATCGAAAAGTTTTACCATAAATGCCAATTAAATTTATAGGACCTAAAATGGTTTAAATTCCACCTTTCAAACAATATAAACTTTTACTACGAAGTGGTTATTAATATTATATATTTAAAAAGCTAACCGGTCCTCCACGCTATCGATGCGACAATATTATTTCAAGCCGCCAAATTTATATAAAAAAAATTCGTTACAGACTATTAAAACGCTTTAGTAAATTATTAGTTTAACGTTTACCTTAGGCCCCTAAATTTAATTATATACGATGTTAATATGGCCTTCGACTTTACCGAGTGACGTAGCAAGGCTTGGATAACCGATAACGAATATAGGAAATTTTCAATAAAAGACTTATAAGGTATTAGAAGGTATAAACGGTATTATGAACCGCTTAAGAAAAAGTATACGGTATTATGGAAAAAACAGAAAATATTGATTTTAAGGAATTTATCTTTTAAATATTGGTTAACGCCGTTAATAACACTTAACATAAATGAGCTTATCCCCACGCTTTTTATTTTTAATATATATCCGAGAATTTACACAGATTTTACACCATTACCGTCCACAGTATAAAGGGATAATGCGATGAAGAAGGCTATGTCGGCATTACGTTTCCGACGAGCGAAAAACGACGTATCCAAAGCGTTGGCTATAAGGAATAATCCACGTAAAGTTAACGTTTTGGATTTACTATTATAATTTAAAGTTTTGGTTTGGAGAATAAAGGATAAATAAACTGGCCCTTAGAGAATTAACGGGTTTCAAGGTTATAATATGCTCTTTAATTCGCCCAACGGTATAAGTCCGTTTCATTAAATAATAATACGCTAATATAAAAAAAAAGAAAAAAAAGAACAACCTGAAACTTTAAAACGAATAAAACCGCTAACAAAACACCCTGTAAAATAACGAATTTAAAACGATCTTATCTTTAGCCATACCCTAGAAATACGATTACGGCCCGGCTATGCCAAATAAATGCGGTTTGTTTGTACTAACACCACCAAAACCTCGCCGTTAAGGGCGCCTCCTCGGTTCGAAAACTAAAAAACACCTTGAAAACTTTTCTACAAACTACTTTATTACATAAAAGGAAATATTAAACCGTGAGTTTAGTTTAAAACTCCATTACGAGGGTATTATTACCACCTTAAATACCCAGTTCGAATAATTCACCCAAATAAAACTTTTAGCTTTAATCAACTAAAACGTTTTTCGTTTTGAACGATTCAACCTAACCATTTACGACACCTATAAGATTTTTATTACCCGTTTTTTCTACGAAGTAAAAGATAAAACCTGAAAACTTTACAAAAATATCCGCCTGATTATTAAAGAATATAACGACAAAGGTAAAAATGATATTATAATATAATCGCCTATATTACAATAAGCTAGCCACCGACTAATTATTATATTAGAGGCTTCTTTTAACGTATTATATAGCTTATATATCGAACTTCGAAACATAATATAGGTATATAACTAATGTAAAAAGCGGTTTAAACAACGAATTTACATTGATATACTAAAAGATTTTAGGTGATACTACTTATTAAAAACGATTTTACGTATTATAAAACCACTTTACAGCTTAGTTAAAACCTGAATTTACTGGTATAATACCTATTAAAAGTACTATAAAAACGGTTTTAGATAAACAGTTCCACCTTTAATCCGTACCTATTAGTATCAACTATCCGTTCGAAGGGCTTTACACTAACAGGTATGTAAATGGTCGATACCCTAACGTTATGTAACGCTTTATTTTCCGCTTTTAAAAAGAGGAAACTTTTAAAAGCCGGCTTCAAAGCGAAACTTAAGACGTACCTAACGGAGGACTATATAATCGATTTTGATAAAATTAATATTACCTTTCAAAACGGTCTTTTAGACCTTATAACAAAGGAGTATCTAAATGAAGTTACTCTGATCGTTTTAAATAATGTAAAACGGGCTGACGAATACAAATACCAACGTATACGTAGCGTTTGAGTTACTTTTATAACATAATTAAAAACGGCGTTTAACTTTTTAGTCGCTATGTAATATTAAACTATCTCAATGTACGATACATACAAGGCGTTTAATGAACGTCTTTTATAATATATATATAGTTTAAAATGCGGTTTGCAACTTATACCGTTAAATATACGTATTATAAAACTATTTATTTTTACTAACGACCTTTTCGCTAATAATAACAATCACAATTTACTAATAAACTTCGTTCTAGTCTTTAGTAACGAAACACCAGCCCGAAACGGCTTTACGCTTTATGGAAATATTATCTACATAAGCTTTACCAAGTACAAAAGGGTTACTGGGAGCATTCTAATTTTAGAAATTTATAACATGGTTCAAGGTTTCGATTTAGGTATTATTATAGTGATAACAGTTCGAATAATTATTTCTAACCTTGGTTTACGCCTTATCCTTCTTATCGTATATACCAATTCTTTTTCGCTTTACAAATATTTAATTAAGTTGGGTATTACGAATAAGAAGTGGCTAATAACTAATATTATAGCTTTACGCTAGTCGTATAAATTCCGTGAAATTGAGGAAATAAGGTAAATCAATAGACAATCTAATTTAGCGGACGCGATAACCAAAGTTGCCCCAAAAGAAGTATTGAAAACGCTTATATCGACAAGTATACTATTTTTTAATATAGTTAAAGAGGGTTTACAACCATAGTAAGCCATTACTCCACTTTCGCCGATTTAAAACGGTCTGATTTCCGTTATTTATACCGATTTACGAGTTACACATTTATTTAGCCCTATTATTTCGTACCGTTTCCAATATTTTATCACTTTTTGTTTTATATGCCCCAACTTGACGTCTTATTCTTTACTTTTTTCTATTTAAATTTACAATATCGCACCGATTTTGACATATTGCCTCTTTTCATCTTATACATTTTGAATCATATTTATTATTTATAAACAATTATTTTGTAAATAGCTATAACATTACTATGTAATATACTATACTATAACCTATTACTCCGGCCAAGCCTAAAGGGTATCTATCCATTACTAAAGGAAAAGGACGATATCTTCGCGTCTTTACCTTTCTTTCTGTCACTCTCCTCCTTTGTGTTAGCGCCACCGCTATTACCGCTATTGATGCTATCAACACCAGTAAGGATGTAGCCCTACACTTTACGTTATATATCTTTAGGTAAAAACGTAAGGGGGATATTACTTTCCTTACGAAGATGTACGATAACATCGTCAAACTCGTTTACATAGTATATGTGTAGGCCCCGTTTTCAGGCAGAAATGGCAACCGCTGACTCCCTAGACCGCTGGTTAGCGTTTATTACTAATTAGTATCGGTTTATTTTAGTTATTTGCGACCGCGATTATTTTTCGGAATATTCCGAACGTTATATTTTTATTAGAGGAAATTTTTGGAGTTTGGTTAGAACTTACCATAAAGCTGGTGAGCGCGTAACACGACCTCAACTTATGGCCTTAAAACTATTAAAACAAGGTCGTACGAGTTTCTAATCCGCTCGTAACGGTAGTAACGGGCCTAATGACCCCTGCTTTCGTAACGATCGCTAACGGATTTACCCGCGGCCGCAGACACAATATACGATACTTAAAGCGTATTCATTAGTAGCTCGGGATTGCGGACCCGGGTACGCTGCTTTAACGCTTTACGCGTTAAAAAGGCCTCGCGGCGCACCCTGATAATACGGAGCTCGAAGCGGCGGAGCAAATTCGCCTCATGCTCCTTATTTAAAAAGGAGGAGGTTAAAAGTATATGGACGGTTGGATTTGGGAATACGAACCCTGGCATAACTACGCCAGGCTACGCTTACGGTGTAAAGGGGCCCCTACAGATAATAAGGTCTTTACCCATAGAAAAAGAGTAAGATTTATAACCCTAGGAGCCCCTCTCTCCTCCCCCTGTGAATTAGAAAAAGGGGAGTGAAAGAGGGGAAGGGAGGGGTAGCGACGGCGACGGGGAAAGACGAGGCGGAGGCAGCGATAGGACTTGATGTGGTGGCGGCGGGTGGGGTGACAGCGGCGGTCAGGGTGGCAATAATAGAGAAGATTATGCCAAATGATAACAGGCTATTAACGGTGGCGGCGGCTGCGGCGGCGGCGGTACGTCGGCGCTCTCGCATCAAACGACGCCTAGCCGTTTTGTTTTTATGCGGTATTTGTTTAACGAAAGGTTAGTATATAGGTGTTGGTTAAGTGACCTACCCATTAAAGCGACTTGGTTTTATTAAGTAAAATAAAGGTTAAGTTGGAATAAAGACTTATATTAGCTTAGATTACACGCTTTTAGAGGGGAAAAAAGAAAGTTTTGCCTAAACTGATAGTGAAACATCTTTTTATACTAACTCAATATATAATTACGCAACTACCCCTATACAATCACCCCTACATAATCACCTCCTGTAGCACCTACGCAATTACCCTTATCAGAAACCACGAAAGGCGCTATTACCAACTATATAGCCCCTATTTAGCTACACTAATAAGGGCCGAATTATAATCACTACCGCGGCTAAACCTTACTAATTCGAGCCGAATTACAATTATTACCGCAGCTAAACCGTGCTAATTCCAGCCGAACTTAATAATTAAAACCTTTTACAATTAATATCGTAACAACACTTATTATTACGGAAATTGTTAATTTGGACTTTTTACAATTAATATGGTAACAACACTGTCATTATAAAAACTACCAATTCGGATCTTTATAACCACACAGTCATTACAAGGCGTTACATAAGGGAGAAAAAGATTGCCTGTGTAGATATTACTATATACGCTTATAGATAGTATATATAGACCAAGTGACAGTGCAATGTATTGTAAAGTGCTCTTCTACAAAGTGCACGATAACGTGTCATGCTGCAGGCTACACTCTTGCAAGATGTAAAGTGAATTATGCATGGAGCGGTTTAAAATGGCTATTACAAACCGAACGTCAATGCATGGAGCGGTCTAGAAAAGATATTCCAGAGTAGTACGCTGTAGACAAGGGCTTATAAGCTCTTACCTGTGGCGTGTACCTCTGGATACTTCTTCTTTTAAAAATCATCTTTTATTACTACAAATACCAATCTAACGATTACTCTTCTTAATACCTCATTCATGTGAAAATAAGGTTTTAAACCTTACCGATAAATACCATAAATACGAATTAATGATTCATTAAAATCAAATTATATACCTTTAGCGAACGTTTTAGCCGGTTTACAATTTTAAAGGCCTAACTTTTTAATAATACCTTATTTCGTCGTTATAAACCTAATGTTATCGAAAAAGAAGGTATCGTTTATTTATATGCCTGCGATACTAAAGTCTTTACCCTTTATAATTAATAGGTATAAGTTAAAAGTTAAAGTTTTTATACTAAACCTATTTTTAAAATACTCTTTGTATATTAGGAATTAATAAACGCCTGCCTTAAACAATCCGTATAAAGGCTTAATACAACGTATTATCGTACTGGCTGGAAACTTATCCTTTAATTCTCTTATCAGCTATAATAATACAATCCGTTAAAGTTTGGTAATAAATTACGTATACGTTTACGTAATATCTCAGTTATTAATTGTAAATTGACCTTTAATGCTAGTAGTTAAATTGGTAGTAATAATAACAATTAAATGTTCATTAATCTTTTAAATCGTAAGCGATTAAGTAAAGATATAGTTTTTACTCTCATTACCGTATCTTGAAGCGATTAACCATAACTTTTCGTACGGCCGATTTGTAATTTTACCTTTAACGTCGTAAATTATTTTCGACTTCAAAATAATAACGTCTTAACTTTTAAATTACGTTAACTATATAGATCATATAACCCTACATAATAAAAAGCCATTAATTTCTACCTAGTAACTTTTCTTGAAAAACATACGTAATATATTAATAATACTTTTAACACGTAACTTAAAGGTAAGTTTTCAGTTATATTTTTCCTTTAAAATACCCACGTCGTTATATACGCCTTTTTGGGCTTATAATTCCTATCGTTGTTCCCTTCTTTAGTGTGTATCCTCGTTTTAGGTAGTTGTTCACGTTGTTGATATTCTATAGGCTTATTGATAGTCGGCTTCGAAAGGTTATATTAATTAATTTACTCGGCTCGAAGGTTATCAACGTTAAGATTTTTATCAAACTTAAAAAGCCCAAAGGATTTTCGATACAGCTTAACCTATAAAATTCGAAAATTTACGAGGCTATTAATAGTTTTAACCACTACGTTTAAATTGGTAATACTTGAAATCCTTTACGGTTTATCATATTTACCTAGCTCGTACCACGTAAGAACTTTACTTTAAAAGGTAAATAACAATACATTTATTATTAAAGGTTCGTTTTTGATTTTAAAGACATTATTAACCTGAAGGCATGCTAATTCCTTCCTCAGCATTTTTAAGGCTTTGCTATATACCATAATACGTTTATGGGTACTGAACGAAGGTGACGACTTAGCTATTATACGTAGGTAAGCCCCAAATATTAGTAAAGTTCATATAAGTTCGTTAGGACTAATAATATCATTAAAACCTTTTACTGCTATTGAAAGCCGTATCTCTTAATTTATAAAGCTTTCGATTTCCAGTATTAAGATATTGTAGGTCTTTTACAAAAGAGCATACGCCCTTTCGATCTTACCAATACCTTAATAAACTTTAACAAAAACCTATTTATATTAAACCCTTATTAACTTTACATTAGTTAAAACTTTTTCGTAATAAAGTTGGTACCAGTATCGTAAACTAATACCTTTAGTAAGCTAAAGTACGTATTGATTTATAAAGCATGTATCACCTCCTATATTTCCTTTACTGTAATGGTTTTAAGGAAATTAACGTTGTAAAAAGCCGTAGCGAAGTTCACAACGTATAATACTAGTTTACCGTTAAGGTAAAATATGTTTACAAAAACTTTCAAATTAATGTTTTAATTTTTTAACGTAAACTGAAACCTTAAAGGGACTTGAAACTATGTTTAATAATGGTGGTAAAGCCATTCGACTGCTTTTAACATTAATAAGTTTATACTTTCGTAAATAACTGCCTTCAAAACTTTGTAAAGCCTGTTAATTTCCGGGTAGTTAAACCTATGATATAGTTAACAAAGTTTCATCTTTGTTAAGTTTAATACCACTACCTTTAACTCTTAAAGGTAAAATCAGAAATACTACTATTTAAGGCTAAGTAAAAACCTTTTTCTGACTTTAACTTATATCAACTCGTTAGTATAAACGTTAACGTTAACGACGATGGTTTTTTATATATTTTAGGTAAAAGAGAAAAGGGGGTAAGAGATTCCAAAATATAAAAAACAATGAAGCTAATAATAGTCTTAACCGTCGTTAATCCCAGTAAAATAGCTTTTGTCCAAGGCTAAAGTTAACCTTAGCCTTACCAGTATTCGTGTAATTAAGTTCCGTGATAATATTAGTATCTCTTTGCAATATGATGTATTACGAATAGCCTCCTATTAATTACCGTGTTACCCCTGTATCCGGCATAATCCTTTAAAAAACTTGTTTCGCGTAAAGGTTTCGAATAGTAAAAAAGTATATAAGGCTAAGGTTTTTATCATTATATCGGCGGTAGAGGTCTTTACCTGTAAGGCGATATAAGAAGGCATAGTCGGCTAGTTATTACTTTGCCTTTAGGCTAGTGTTAGTGCTAATATCTTCGTGCCAACCGATATCTTTTAGCTTGTTTTTCCCCTCTTTGTCTTTTTTTTCCTTTGAATTATGTGATTTTCTCGACGTATTTCCAGTTAAAAGTAAAAGGGAATTACGTATAGTATATTACTTTCTTTTTTTTACATTCGGCGACATTATAGCGTATTAACCAATGGATTTGTTTATTGTAAACCTAACGTTTCTTTAGGTTTAATATAAATTTACTTGGTTAGCTTAAAAACCCTAAAAGGCCGTAGGTAAAGTTTTGGACCTTCCGTTAGATGTACCAGCTGAGCCTTCCGTACCGTCGATTAATGTAGTACGAATTAGGAGGGTTTTTTTTTCCTTGTTACCAAATTCCGGAGCTTAAGGGTATATATTAGTCGAGCTGGACACTCGAACAGTTATGGTCGCTAACGAGAAACGCAATTGGCTAAAAAACTCTTCGCAAGTGGTATTAGGGTATTAGAGGGCGTATTTAAACTTTTTTTAACATGTAATTACTTACCAGACCTATTAACGTAATGTACCTTCGCCAGCTTTTACGTTCCCTATTACTTATTGGCAAAGAATCATCCTATTGAACATCTAATTGAAAAGGTTCTTTTTACTTTCCGATTCTTTCTTCTAATCCAACATGTAAAACCACTTGATAGTATTTTAATCGGTATAGTATTATTCAAAATTAATATCGTACTCGAAATAGCCCTTTAGGATTTTATAAATTTCGCGGAAGAAGAAATAATTCGTTAGGTACTAGAGGTAGTAATCTTCAGCTTAGCTGGTAAGGATACTGAGAAACAACAAGTGAAAACCTAACAATTTAATCCTTATTTGATGGAAAATGTTAAAGAATAGGTGTAACTTGACGTCGAGAAGGTTATAAGGCTTATCGTTATACTTTTATTTTCTTCCTCAAATTTTAACGAACGTAGTAATTGCCGTACAGTTCCTATGTACCATGGGAACGCGTTAAGGGGGAAGGGTAATATACTAATCGTAAAAACCTTTTATTTCTTTTAGCTGGAAAAAAAACTGAGATTGTTTTAAGTATTGGTGGGCCGGATAGTTACCTTTAACTAAGTTCAAAGGGGAAAATCCAGTGGTCATGCCCATAATAGGCTCGCGCGTAAGATCGATCCTTCCTTAATCTAATTGATAAAACTAAACGTATTAAGGAGTTTAAGGAAAATAAGCTTAAAAGTTTCTATTGCGAGGAACTTGATGATATTCTTTTTGGTATTAAGGGGTCCGGCGAGATTCCTATTCAATTAATTAATGTAAAGCGCCAACGTTAATACTTCTGGCCGAATGGATAACCATTATTTTACGTGCCTTACCGCCGTTAAAAGCGTACTCTATACTGTTACGTAAAGATGTTAAACTGCCGAATAGGTTAACAAATTTCTCATCGCTAGCACGTAAAAAGACCTAATTTAACTGGGAGTAAAGGAAAGGTCCCCTAGAATGTGTGTATGAGCATTAAGGTTTTTTAACACCTTTCCCCTTAAGATATGAGTCTTATAGACATTTTTCAAGTTGGGTTAATTTAACAAGTGTTTTCGCCAGCTTAGTAACGTTTTCCTTTAATACGTTAATCCTTCAGTATTTAAGTTTAGCCTTTAATTTAAACTTAATGGTTTTTTAGGTTGCTTTTCATATGACAATTATCTAGTCGCTAAAAAATCTACAAACTTTGAAAAACACGTTGTCAGGATTTTCGTTATCGATATATTTTGAGATAAAATAGCTAACGAAGTTCGTTAGGTGTTTTTCGATTACGTCTTTATTAACATTGTATCTTCAAAGGTCGTAGTTATAATACTTGGCGAAAACTGATCCGAGGGCTTTAACTTTCTTTATAAATGCTTGATCTAGAGCCATTTTGATGGTTTAGCTTGTAAAGGACGTGTAGGATGCGTAAGGCGAGTGGCTTGGTGATTTTTGAGCGTAGGAACTTGGTGTTTTTGGCGTAGAGTCGCATGTAAACTTGGTGATTTAGCGTGTGGTCGCGTGACGTGGCTTTTTCAGCGTGGCCTAGTGTTTTTCACTCAAAGTAGCGAACTTAACGATTAAAGTGGTGTAGGGAGTAAAAAGAGTGAAGTAAAGTAAATGCTTAGTATAAAGAGTAAGGTCGAAGTTCGTTGTTAGTGGTAGAGGGCGAGTGTTGTTTGTTGTAGTTATTTGGCCGTAGAACTTAGTCGTTTTTGCAGTAGTAGCACCCATAGTAGTACTAACTTAGCTGTCTGCCAACTTGCCAAACTTTAAGGCTTTTGATAGTTAATTTTAACGTTTTTAAAAAGGATTAATAAAGATTTCTTAGTGTTTTCGATAACAATACCATCACTACCTCTAAGCTGCCGTAAAAACCGACGCAGCCTAAAAGTTTTTTCTACTTATTGCTGTGAAAACCGACGAAACAGTAGAGGCCCTTCGGAAGAATCTTTCCTCTACCTTAACTGTAACGTAAAACGTAACAACCGGAAAGTAGCTTCTTCTTCTACTTAGCCAATCTGTGCTTAACCTAATAAGCACTGATCAGTGTTGGTAGGCCTTTATCGTTGCAACGTAGTCGATTCGAATCACTGTGGTCGAAGTAACTGGTGTTGCGTTGATATTGTTGATTGATGTGTGTAAGTTCTAAGTTTGGCAGACCGCGAGCCGGTCTGCACACTAATTTGTATGGCCAAACGCTTTGGCCTGTGCCCCACCTTGAAGTGGGCACCTACTGCACTGCACTTGCAGTGCAATCCCACAAACTGCAGTCAATTTGCAGCAAGTACAATCAACTTTACTGCAAGTAAAGTTGACTTGACTTTACTGCATTTGACTGCTATTCCAACATAGGCCTTTAGACGTTGCAACGTTTTCGATTCGAATCGTGGTCAAAGTAACAGTAGTATTGTGTGGTCAAGTGGTGGATGTATTGTTCTAGGTTTGGCAGACCGCTAGCCGGTCTGCACACTAATTTGTATGGCCAATTGCTTGGCCCGTGCCCTAGTGTGAAGAGGGCGCATACTGTACTTGAATTTACAGTAGACCCACAAAACAATACACTCAACTTGCAGTCAGTATAGTCAACTTTACTGTAAGTAAAGTTGACTTACTGCACTGCAATTACTACTGTTCCAACACAAGGAGCCATTCGTGTTACTGGCCATTCATTATTTTGCAAAATTGACGTCCTTCGGAAAGAAAACAAGCAGCCCCCAGTCTTGTTGACTGTCCCAGAGACTTGCCTGTACTGCAGCATATCCGACTTGGGCTAGTCTGTAGACTTCACCACAAAACCTACAGCTTATAAGCACGCAACGAGCAGCTTCCAAATTGCGACTTCTTCCCCTCTAACACAATCACGACCTCCACAATCTGGACAAACAACCGTAACCACAACAAGTCCTTCCTCAAGCAGCCATTACCCCACGTTTCAACTCCACCATGTTCTTCTTTACCCTCATCGCTGTCTTGGCTGCCACTGCCACCTTCTTGGGTTGCACTTTTGCTGCTCCTGCCCCTCAAGGCCCCACGCCTTTGAGGCCTGGCTTCCACACCACCTGGGCCACCTCCAACAGCACCATGGCGTACAGTCCCACTCACCACTCCCTGGTCACTGGTATGACGCCTTCTTACACTCTCCCGACCGGCCACCCGACCTGGAGCCTGCCTCACCCGCACCACCTCACCAGCCTGTCCTGCGTTCACCGCACCACTCCACCAACCTCGAACAGCAGCACCCCGACCAGTGTCATGTCCACCCACCACTACTCCAACTTGACCGGTGTTCTGTCCTCCTTCATCACCACCACCACCACCAGGACTTGAAGCCGCATGTCCCCCGGGGGAGTGCCTCCCCACTTTCCGACCACCGGGCTGCCTCTCACTCCCCATATTCCGACCACGGAGGCCATGGCGGTGGTCACAGCTGCTGCTTAGGAGTGACTTTGGGAAGGGGAAAAAACTGCACCAGGGGAGGAGGGTTTGGATGTAGCGCTGCCAAAGAAGGCACTAGATCACATGGAAAGAGACGGTCTTTGGAAAGGGGAATAGGAGCTGTTGTTGTAGATGCACTGTACTGCAGTCTATATCTGGTAATAGCAATCATGGATTGAGGTTCTTGACATACAGGGCAAAGATGCATAAGCTGGAGATGTGTGCCTGCAGTGGTAACGTGTGCTAGTGTGAACTTGTGCTATTTGTGCTGAAATTTGGGCAGAGCAGGAGCATTCTGTGTGACCAAAGATGGCATTATGAAAATGTGTATATTGCTTTCTTCCATGGAAGTCATGAGGGTTGCCTGTCTGACCTGCTGTTGAATATCTATCATATTCCTAGAACAGGACTAGCCATGATCTCCAATTGGGACACACTTGGTGGCGGCATCAATCACACCGAGAGCAGAGAGGACAATTCGTGCCATTGAGAAGGATGCTAGTAGAGGTGCTCTGGAGGGTGCTTCATGGCCAAATGCCAGATAGTGGTGCTACAAGAATGTGGTCTCATTAGCTTCAGATCAAACAGAACACTGAAGATCAAGACAAGAATAATGAGGGTTGCATCAGATAGCGGTTGAACATGTGAATCAACATTGGATATTTCAGAACAGGTCTGTGAACATTGATTTTCTCATCACTGCAACTTTGGAAAAGGGTCTAGTTGGAAATGAACATACCATGTTAGTGTAGATAAGGAGTCCAAGACTCAGCAACAAGTCCACTGGTATATTAAAAGCAATGGTGAACATTTAGCCACAACCCTGTTCATGTTTGGGCTTCTTTGCTGGTCGTGAGAAGAACGAGTCCACAGTCCTCTGCGTCTCATCGTGTCCCAGACTGCCAATACCACCTCTGGTCTTCTTCAGACCCTGAAGATGCTCAATGCAGTTGACTGCTCTCACAGCTAGCTGGATGTCTGCAGCAACAGGTGCGAATATTGGCTTTGATAGTGAGGCAGCAGGGGACAGGTTCATGTCTTGTTGCCTGGTACTGACATCCTTCAGGGGAGCTGAGGCACTATCACATTCCTGCGAAGTGGAAGTCTCGCAAGAGGGAAGGTGCTGCAGGGCCTCGGTGTCGGCAACTGAGGGCACGGACACAGGACCTGGCACCGATGTCGCGATCCACAGATCTGCCTCAAGGTATCCAGTATTGGACCACGAGGCCAGCCACTCGGACCGCCACGACGCATCACCGGGCTTCGCAAGTCTAGCGATTCCTCCCGGGCCAAAGCGGGCGAGGAGCGTTCTCAGGAGGACGTTGAGGATGATGCCGTGCGCGACAATGACGACGGAGCCCAGGGCGGGATCGGATGCAGCCTCGAGGACGGTAGGCACGAAGAATGCTTCAACGAAGCGCTCGACCCGTACCGTCATCGACTCCTGAGACTCGGGCTCGACCCAGTCGGCCGCACGGGACGCGCCACTAGCCTCTTGTTTCCCACGAGTCCCAAAGCGCTTGCCCTCTTCAGAGCCGAAGTCTTTCTCCCTGAGCTCGGGGACTTGGACGACGTGAAGCGCGTTGTTCCCGACGGCTGCCACGCTGGTCTGTGCCTCAGCGACAGTTTCGGCCGTTTTGGCTGCTCGCTTGAGGTTGGAGGCGAAGATGTGCTTGATGGGACCGATGGTCGCGGAGCGGGCAGCGAGGTGGGCACCTAGGCGTTGGGCTTGGAGGACACCGTGGTTGGTCAGGGGCGAGTCACGAGAACCTGCACTCGAGGCGTGTCAGCATGACTGGAAAGAGCGAGACGTTGTTGAGCGCGCAGCGACCTACTAGAGGCCAGCCACGTTGTCGACGGATTCGCCGTGGCGAACCATGAAGAGAAGGAGAGGCATGTTGGGCTGTGGTGTAAACAAATTGGCAGTGGCCGCACGGCCACTGAGCCGTAGACGAGCTTCACATGACAATGAGCAGGAAACGAGAAACGCGTGCCGCCGATAATGAAGGCTGTGTCCAAAAATGCCCAGGTGTGTGAGCAAACCAGCAATGCAAATGGAGATGCGAGGTCGAAAACTTATACGGGCTTGCACACCGTTAGCGAAACGGAGGCTGATTGGAGAAAACGGTCACTCTGTCTGTTTCCCCAACAAACGCTACGCCGTGTCATCCAACGAATCGAACAATGACCTGGAAGGCGAGACCACGATACTGTCGTTGTAATGGATCACCTACAAGCGTCCACGAAATCGTCGAGCATCTCAGCACCCGTTCCACTGCTTGATATGATGCGCCAGAAACCCCTCGAGACTCCTTGCACAATCTCGTGCCGACGTTGTACATGCTCCGAATTGGTGAAGTGGTAGCCATGAACATGCCTCAACATGATGAGAAGAACGAAATGTGTAGGACAGTCCAGTCAAGCCCATGAGCGCTCGAGACACCGCCTCCGCCTCCGCCTTGCCCTCCTCTCGCACTCACTCACCCCTCCGCCACCCGCAACGCCTGCGCCACCGTCCGTTCTGTCCGCAGCCGCACAGCCTCCCTCGCCGCCTCGCCCAGCCGCGCACAGTACGTCCGATGCAGCCCGGGCAAGTGCCGCACCTGGTCCACGCACCACAGCGCCCGCTCGCGCGCCACCGGTCGCGCCGCCCAGTCCGCGCCCGCGCCCGCGCCCGCGCCCTCCGCCGCCGCCGCCCAGCGCCGCTTCTCGGCCACCGACAGCCCGGAGTCCTACTCCAGGCAGTGGCGTAGCGGCCTCGCCTCGGCGCCGCCGCGGCCGCCGCGGCGTTGGAAGAACAGGTCCAGCGGCCGCCCCGCGAGCTCCGTCAGCTGCACGTCCTGCACGCCGCGCCGCAGCGCCACGCCGCACATCGCGTGCAGCGCGCGCGCCGTCGCCGCCGCCGAGAAGACGACCTTGGCGAGCGCCGGGCTCTCGAGCAGGTTGCGCAGGCTCGGCAGGCGGCCGATGCCGTTCAGGCAGGCGTCTTGTTGATGTTGTTGTTGTTGCTGTTGCTGCTGCTGCTGCTGCTGCTGCCGGCGCGCGGATTCTGCGCCGGTGTCGCCGTCCTCGTCGTCCTCGTCGTCGGCGCCCCCGGAGCTCGCCGTCGGCCTCATGGCGCGGAGCTGCGCGGCGCTGAAGGCCTGGCGCGCGTCCAGGGCCTCGGCGCTGCCGAGCGCCTGCAGGTCGACGAGGTAGACGCGCTCGCCGGGGCGCGGGTGGGCCACGAGCAGGCGGCCCGGCGCGTGGAACGCAAGGTACAGCACCGCGGCGTCGGTGGCCACGACGGTCTGCACCAGCTCGGCCAGGCCGTCGGGCGTGTCGACGGTGCACCAGCGCGTCTTGCAGAGCGCCCGCGCCACGCCGGCCGTGCGCTCGCTAGGGACGGCGCGGAAGAGCAGCAGGGGGTACGGCCGTTCATCGCTCGCCGAGGGGGGCATTCTGCTGTCTGTTGTTTTTTTGTGTGTGGTGGGTGTGAGGCAGCAGTGATGCAGGTAGTAGTGAAGCTTGGGCTGGATGCAAGAGTGTGCTGAGGAAAAGGTCATGTTCTTGTGTGGGCATTGTCAAGGGGAGAAGGTATATCGGGGCTATAGCGGGAATTCATTCATCTTTGTATTGTGGAAAAATGTGTTCATAAGTGAAAGAAAGGGTCATGATAAAGCAACACATGATAATTGTGACCACAGTTGTCGTGGTTTGTTCGTTTTGGGCTTGCACATGTTCATGGCACATTTGTGAAAGGGCGGCCACAAAAGTGAAGAGAAAGTCAAAAAGTGGAGATGAGCATAGTGATTATCATCCACTAGAGGTCAATTTATATTGTGATACATGGGAGCTCAGCAAGCATCCCATCCATCCCTATGGTATTTAGAGTATATTGTGCTGCTTCTTACTTGATCTTCCACCTCCCAGTCACCGGACCTGTCCCAAGTCTCGCTGTCATCCTGCCAGCAATTAATGCTTAGGCTGCTTTCTCGCTGATTGAATCTAGCTGGAAGTTAGCCGTCCACATGTACGCGATGAGGCTTCTTCCATGCCACCTCTGGGACAACGGCCACTGGGATGATCGCCTTTAGGATGGTCACCTCTCGATTCATCAACTTGATCAATCACCACTGGCATAATCATATGTGGGGTAATCACTGATGATATAACCGCCTTTGGGTCTATCACCAATGGCTTTAGCTCCTGTGGGCTGGTCGCCTCTGGGATAGGCGCCAAAGGATGTGTATGTTCTTTGGTGTAGCTGTACGGTGCTACCTCTGCCTCCGCATGTCACTAGCCTCTTTGCCCAACTTGTCTAGAACAGTATCATATGCAGCAAGTCTCTTCGCATCCCATCGATCATGGATCTTGGTCTCTTCGATCTTCCCCTTCCTCTTGATATGCCCAGCAGCATCCTGGCTCTTGCTCTCGCCCTTCCCTGCAATCGCGGGCCAAAACCAACCCGCCTCCGTCTTCGTGAACAGCGTCCATGCCTTGCCACCACGCCCTGCTCGCGCCGTGCGCCCCACGCGATGAACGTACGAGGTCACGCTGCTGGGCATGTCGTAGTTGATGACGTGGTCCAGGTTGGTCAGGTCGATGCCTCGAGCCACGAGATCGGACGCGACAAGGATTCGCAACTTGCGGGATGCGAAGGCGTGAAGGGTCTTGCGGCGCTCCGAGGAGCGGGTGGTTGAGGTGAGCGTGCCGATCAGAGACTTCAAGTGCGGCGCTAGCAACGACAGGAGGCGGGAGAGCCGTATGGCTGCTTCGTTGGATCGGGTGAAGATGAGAGCAGTCGTGGTGAATGGCGTCTTCGAGGAGCCGGCATCAGATCCGCCAGACTCGCTGTCCGAGTCGTCATCGCTGGGATCGGAGTCTGGTGATTCAGAGTCTGAACCGGACTTTACAGAGGACGAGTCATCATCCTCGGCGTCCGTCATGACCACGTCCTTGTCTGCGCCATTCACTGACGAAATATGCGGGCTGTTGAACAAATCCACCAAGTACAGCGGTTTCAGCATGGGATCTTTGATCTTGAGAGCATACTCCTCCAGATGCTCAGGCAACACATGTTCTGTCTTCCCTTTCTGGGTCTGATCATCTTCTCCGCCGCTGCCTTCGAGGATAACAAGTTTCGGTCGCGAGAGCCTGAGTCCGTTGAGCAAGCTCAAATCTCGTGTCATCGTTGCACTGAGCACAACCTTGCGCACGCAGGTCTTGTTCGAGTCCGCAAAAGCTCTGGCTTCCGGAATGTTTGACACACTGAGCAGGGGCATGACAATAGGGAGCCATTCCTGGAAGGTCTGTGCTAGCAACTTGTCGGCCTCGTCTACAACAAGCCATCGCACATAATCGAGAGAGAAGCCAGGGCTTCGGTTGATATGATCGACAAGGCGGCCTGGTGTGCAGACGAGGATGTCAACTTTCGAGCGGTATTCGAGAACGTGCATAGGCAGAGGTTTTGGTGCGGCGTCATGGTCAAGCATTTGGTCCCAGATGCCACGAGAATGGTGCTCTTCTAGCCACTGTTGGTATCCTTGCGGGTCCCATCGCTGATCTTCTTCCACCAGATCGGCTTGCTCCTGCTCGAACCGCTTGTTCCCCAAGGAAATGCCGATTTTGACTGTCTTCTCGGGTCCCGAAAACGCGCTGGCGCAAGCGTCGGCAACCTCCCTGACCTGCAGGACCAGTTCACGGGTGGGCACGACGATGACAGCTCTGAGGCGGGTGACGAAGCCCTGGCTGATGTCCCGTACCATCGGCAGCACGTAAGACAGTGTCTTTCCAGAACCTGTGGCTGCAGACACGACCACATCTCCTTGTCGGTCTGGGCTCGGTAGGAGCAGTGGTATCACCGCTGTCTGAACGGCCAATGCGTGGTTGTAGCCTTTGAGCTTGAGTTTCGCGGCGGCCTCGTTGCTGATGACCTGCTTTGAACCGTGGCCCTTCAAGTCCGCAAATGATACTATGGTCTCGGGGTTAACTCGTATGGGGTTGGCGATCCATGCGGGCATAGTCTCGTAAGTCGGCTTGGATCCGTCCTGAACGACTGGCGCTGGTTGAGGTAGTGGCTCCAGGCCATGTGCCTCAACAGGCTCAGCACCGTCTTCCTCCGTAACGGCCTTGGACGGTTCAGGTTGGGGTTTTTGTCCCTCCTTCAACGCTTTGGCTGCTCTCTCCAAGATTGCCTTGTGGTGCTTGGACAACCTATCACCATCATCCGTCTTGCTGTTGTCTTTTGGAGCCTGGTTTTCAGCGTCTGTGTCCTTTATGAATCCGTCCGTCTTCTCCTTGGTTTTCTTCTGCTTCTTCTTGGCGATGGTGTGAGAGTCGGCAATTTTGGTGTCTACGGCCGTATCGTGGGCCTCGGTGACACTGTCTTGGAAGTCGAAAGCGAACTTCGAAACCCCCTTGTCTTTGCGCTTGCTCGCTCCAGCTGACACTTCTCCCTTCTCCTTGTTTCGATCCTTCTTTGACGTTGCCTCTGCTGACTTGACCTTGTCTTTCTTGGGTTTCTTCGCCTTTGGTTCATTGATTGGCTCAAGGGATTCGGACTTCCGTTTATTGGACGGCGCGGGTTCATCATCGTAGTTGAACACAATCTTGGGAGGCAACGACTCGGGCGGGGGGATAGCGGCAGCATTGAGATGAGTCTTGGAAATGGTAGGCCGAGGGGCCGGTGCCGGTGTTGGGGTGGAGGGGTTGAAAGCCGGCCTCACTCTGGGAGCCGTTCTCGCAGGAGGCATATATCTCGCATAAGGAGTTGCTGAGGTCGGTGGCACGATGGACGGAGAGCTTGTTGTGGGTGAAGCAGCAGCGTTTTCCGGCTTGGGAGCAGGCGGCTTGCCTGTCTTTGGTGGCGGAATGTATCGATTGTACATTGTGATAATCGATTTTGGGGTCTTTCCTGTGAGATAGTGGCTTGGAGAATGTCGGATAGAGGTCGGGGGGTGCGGCGAGTCCAAAAGGTAGAGAGAGGGKGGTGTAAAAGTTGAGTCTACACACATTCTGCCACCTGCATTTCTTGACCGCCTTCTTATCGATTACGGCCTCAAGCAACTTCAACCCTGGACCCTGGAGGAACCTTCAAGGTACAACATGTACATGTTGTGCTGTAAAAAGTACTCAGCAGCCCCTGGTTAATCAAATGTACTGCACCTCAACAGCCAAATAAAGCAACGACGGCCTTGTACACCAAATGCCATGGAGTTATTCATCTGACAAACGATCCTTTCTCTTGAAACCTGTCATCGAGTAACCTGCTCGCGATGCAGCAGCAGCGGCGGCAGCAGCAGCAGCAGCCGCCGAGATGTCGAAACCAACGTACAACATCGCCATGGTCAGCGACTTCTTCTTTCCCCAGCCTGGCGGAGTCGAGAGTCATATATACCAACTGTCCCAGAGGCTCATCGACCGAGGTCACAAGGTTGTGGTCATTACGCACGCCTACGATGACCGGAAGGGTGTCCGCTACTTGACCAACGGCCTCAAGGTCTACTACGTGCCCTTCTGGGTCATCTATCGCTCGGCTACTCTACCTACCGTCTTCTCTTTCTTTCCTATCTTCCGGAACATCATCATTCGAGAACAAATCAATATTGTACATGGCCACGCCTCGTTGAGCAGCCTTTGCTGGGAAGCTACGCTCCACGCCCGGACCATGGGCATCCGGACTGTCTTTACGGATCACTCACTCTTCGGTTTTGCAGATGCTGCAAGCATTCTCACCAACAAGCTCCTCAAATTCACTCTCAGCGATGTTGATCATGTCATATGCGTGAGCAATACCAGGCGCGTCTCCAGTTCCCAACGTCATCCAGGCCGTTACTGACGAGGGCCCACAGCAAAGAGAACACCGTCCTCCGTGCCTCCCTTGACCCCCTCATGGTCTCCGTCATTCCCAATGCCGTTGTGGCCGACAACTTTCGACCTCTGGATCACGTATCTGAAGGTCGCGGGAAGGGAACCCACCATCACCATGATGACCATTACCCAGTCCCAGCTCACCGCCTGGGGCCACACGATACCGTCACCATTGTTGTCATCTCCCGCCTGTTCTACAACAAGGGCATAGACTTGCTTGTTGCAGCAATTCCTCGCATCTTGGAGCATCACCCCAACACCCGCTTTATCATCGCCGGCTCCGGGCCCAAGGCTATCGATCTGGAGCAGATGATTGAGCAGAATGTCTTGCAGGACCGCGTCGAGCTCCTTGGCTCGGTCCGTCACGAAGAGGTCCGTGACGTGATGGTCAGGGGTCACATTTACTTGCACCCGTCGCTCACCGAGGCCTTTGGCACCGTCATCGTCGAGGCAGCAAGCTGTGGGCTATACGTCGTCTGCACTCAAGTCGGAGGCATTCCCGAGGTCCTACCCGGGTACATGACGCAATTCGCCAAACCCGAGGAGGACGATATAGTCGCTGCCACGGGGAAGGCCATTGACGACGTCCGGGCTGGCAAAGTCCGCACGGACAGGTTCCACGATGAGATCAAAAAGATGTACTCGTGGACCGACATCGCCAAGCGCACGGAGCGGGTATACAATGGCATATCGGGTGATATCGATGAGTCCGAGTTCTACAATGCAGCAAGCATGGGCGTAGGCGCCATCCGCGGTATCCAACGCGACTTTGCGCTCATCGACCGACTGAAGAGGTACTATGGCTGTGGCATTTGGGCGGGCAAGTTGTTCTGTATGTGCGTGGTCATCGACTACATCTTTTTCCTGTTTCTCGAATGGGCTGCGCCACGCCAGGACATTGACATTGCTGCCGAATGGCCAAGGAAGATCCTGATTGAGGACACGCAAGAGAAGCCTAGCAGAGGTCCTTGATCCGGTTTTTGTGTTCAGCAAGGGAGTACGACGCCTTGTACGCCAGGACTGCGGTGTTCCTATACTGATGGATGCCAAATCGGCGCTTGGGAAACAAACCTTGACCTCGGCGCCCGCCTGCCGAAGTACGTGATGCAGACTCTTGTCTGGACGTTTGGATTAGCAGTGTCCTCATACCCTGGACTGGATGACATCCACGGTTCAGGCTCGTAGATGACATCATGAGAAAGCATGAAAAAAGCGAAGCGGCGCAAAGACGTCGCATTGGCGCTGGGCGACTCCACTACCACACGACATCCGGAATACAGGAATTGTTCACCGTTGATCGAAGTTGTCGAATCAAGTGATGGGATACTGCGTTATGTCCTAGATGGTAGTTTACATGGTGAGTACACCACAGCATTTGTGGTTGGTCATGAGTGACTTTCGGGGGTTACCTATTTCGAGCTATGTCGGCAGCGTCCTTGACTCGTAAACAAAGTTTCGGTGGCTGGACAACCGGGATCCCAGCGCGGAAGCGATGTTGATATGTTTGGAAAGTATCTTGAAAGTGGGCAATTTCACCCAGTGATATCTGTCCCTCTTGTCGCCAGGTACCGGTAATTTGTTGTGCGGAGTCTTGCCCACCGAACCTATCCATTGACTTTGTCGACAACGGAAACAATGTGCGACGCTTCGTTCTTCATGCCTTTATCGCTAAAAAGCGAGCTGGCTTCGAAAACCCCACCAACCAACACCGTAAGCCCGGCCCGCCCAACGGCCAGCTCTGGCTGCGACGGCGCCGCCGCCGCCCTCCTCCTCCACGACATCCCCGACACCGACGCCGCCTGCGGCATGGCCGCAGGCGGCAACCACACCGACATCCTCGCCGCGTGCTGCGGGGGGGCCGCCGTCGCCATGTACGCCAACCACTGCGGCCTCTACTGCCGCGCCCAGGGCCAGACCGCTGACGAGCTGGCGTCCTGCATGTCCCGCCACGGCGCGCCGCGCGCCGACGTCTTCTGCAGCGGCGGCGGCGGCGGCGACACCGCCAAGGGCAGCGCCAGCGCC